>JAOTRH010484372.1:0-25008 GCA_034768845.1 Heliamphora exappendiculata | reverse complement strand
GTTCTGTATAGATAATAATCCATTGTAGGGAAAACAACTGTTTCTATTTCTAGTAGATCACAATAGAAGTTTTCGAAAAGTTAGATTAAACTCAAGTTTTGAAGGATGTTAATAAAATCTTAAGTTTAATATATTAGATTGTGATATTTTTTCTCATTATTAATCATTTCTAAGATATATATGATTATGATTTCGGATCAAACCATGGTTCAACTACTGACCTTTGAACCATTTAGGCTTCAAATTATCACATGAAATGCATTATAGAACTTTAGGAACTAACACCAAGATGTTTATAAGCACTGTCACATAGTTACTGAAGAAAAAAACTGAATATCCGCTAGACCAATTTTATAAATTTTTGTAGGTAATGAGAATGGGATGGAGTAACTTGAAGTGTTCACACGGATTTGTTATCGTAACTGTTTTACTGGATAAATGATACTAATTATTATCTAATATCAGCTTTCTTTGGTTTGAAGGAGCGGAAATAGTTATGTAGCGATGAATGTTTAGTTAAATGAGAACTGGTGGGGATGCTTCTAAAAACAACATTCTATAAGGTCACTTATGACTTATGAGTCTGAATTTAAATATATTTTGGCACCACAATGTCAGGTAATATTTAAGAGAGAGAGAGAATTCTTATGGCCAAATTTAAATAATATAGAAAACAAAAAGAAGGAATTATGCTGGTGGTGCGGTAGCCAGCAGGTATTTGAAGATTAACTAACTCATTGACAGTTCATAAAAGTTTCATGTAAATGATGCTTAGCCATTGGTTTCACTGCATGGTGGTACATTGGAATAATTACTGCTCCTGTTGGTGTTCCATCATAATAAATAAAGAACATCTAAAGGAGTAAGATTGCACTAGTAGGGGCATTGCACTGGCTGCCTTCTTTTTGTTTTGTTGCTGAGAAGATAAATTATGGTGATATGTGTTTGGTAAGAAGTTATTAAAATGAAAAATACTTTTGACTTTCAAAAGTAATTTGTGCTCTATTTACAATATTAAATTGTTTCAACAATAATTAGAAGTTCAGTCAATATTATGTGTACTAGCAAAGGCTTGTTCTTTATTGGTCAATAAAAGAATGTGAATATACGAATATTATGTCTAACCTTGTGGTAGTTTTTGAAAAATGGAAACAAAAAATCCCCAACTTAGCATAGTAGCTATTCTAGATGAATTTGATGTCAGTTTTGTTAGTCCAAAGCCTTTTCTATTCCATTCAACTATCCTAATCAAGATTACTTGAGGCCAACCACATTCCTTTTTTTCATTTGGTACATCGGAAACAAAGGCCAACCACATTCCTGAGCTGTCTTTAGTCGACTCTTGGGAATCCATATTGTCAGTAAAGTCCAAAGCAGTCATATATCTTTTCATAGCCTTAACAATAATTTGTGCCTTGTGTCAGCAATTAATTGAGGATTATTTTCTTTTGTTTTCGTTCATTTTTTGTATTTATTTTTTATTTTTATTTGTAAATTTTTGTAGGGAAATGCGTGTAGGCTCGTCCTCCATATGGAATAAAACCTGGGACTTCTCGATACTTTGGGTTGAGTGGTTGGTTTGCAATCTCAATTTGCTTTTCTTCTACTGCAATTTCTTGTGAACAGAACAAGAGGAAAATCTGTGGGATGGTAAAACTGAAATTTGAAGCATGAGAACAAACTTTGGAAATGGAAATTGAACTGTTTTGCCACTGCTTTGTGTAAGAACATGTTCCATTCTAATTGTTCCAGTAAAGAACAAATTAGTGTTCGAATTCTGATATGAAAACAGTTGGGCATTCTGGTTTTTATAAATATATATATAAGTCTTTATCTTCCAATCTTAGTCAAAATCTTGAGCAATAGTTTGGCATTCCATAACCTTTTTGAAGATACGAATGATAATAATTAGTTGCTTATTGGTAATTTTAAGCTTTTTCCACCAAAATAGAAGCAGGGGAATGGAGATATAGATAACATCCTGTTATTTGAGCTTGTGCTTGATGAACAGCATATCCTTGTACCTTCAAAACTGGTTTGGTAGCTAAATTTTACCTTGTGCATATATCATGTTTGCTTTGGTCGTGAGTAATTTTTTTGGTAACGAAACATGTTCTTAGGGTGATTGGTTGACTTCAGATGGAAGAAGCGTCTCTCAGCAATGATCAAATCGCTCTTGGTCAAGGCAGTGAGATTCTACAGGAAAGAGATTGTGAGAGAATTGAGTTAGACGGTCAAAATGGTGTTCCTCAAGGAAGGAAGGAATTTGTTGCACCTGCTGTTGGAATGGAGTTTGAGTCATATGATGATGCTTACAACTATTACATTTGTTATGCGAAGGAAGTGGGGTTTCGTGTTAGGGTGAAAAATTCATGGTTTAAAAGAAACAGTAGAGAGAAGTATGGTGCTGTACTTTGCTGCAGCAGCCAGGGTTTTAAAAGAAGTAAAGACGTAAACCGTATACGGAAGGAAACAAGAACTGGTTGCCCTGCGATGATTAGGATGAGGTTAGTGGACTCTAGAAGGTGGAGGGTACTTGAAGTTGCCCTTGAACACAACCACTTGCTAGGTGCAAAAAACTACAAGTCAATTAAGAAGATGGGCACTGGAACCAAGAGGAAGTTGCTGCCAAACACTGATCCAGAAGTACAGACAATTAAGTTGTACCGGGCCCTTGTTATTGATACAGGAGGTAATGGGAACTCAAATACTAATGCAAGAGAAATTAGAAACTTTTCTGATCATCCCAATCAGTTAAACTTGAAAAAATGTGACATGCAGGCCCTTTACAATTACCTCTGTCGTATGCAATTGACTAATCCAAATTTCTTTTATTTGATGGATCTTAACGATGAAGGGCGGGTGAAGAATGTTTTCTGGGCAGATGCTAGGTCTAGGGCTGCAGCTGGTTACTTTGGTGATGTAATATTTGTTGATAATACATATTTGTCAAACAAATATGAGATTCCGCTTGCTGTGTTTGTTGGGATAAATCACCACGGTCAATCGGTGTTGCTGGGTTGTGGCCTACTTGCAGGTGAAACAACAGAATCCTATGTTTGGCTATTAAAAGCATGGATTGCTTGTATGTCAGGATGCTCTCCACAAACTATTATCACAGACCGTTGCAAGTTTTTGCAGAATGCAATTGCAGAGGTGTTTCCAAGATCTCATCATCGTTTTGGTTTGTCACATATCATGAAAAAAGTTCCAGAGAAGTTGGGAGGACTGCACAACTACGACACTTTTAGAAAGGCACTGACTAAGGCAGTCTACGAGGCATTAAAACCTCTCGAGTTCGAAGCAGCGTGGGGGTTTATGATCCAGCGTTTTGGAGTTAGTGATCATGAGTGGCTTCAGTCTTTGTATGAAGATCGAGCTAGATGGGCTCCGGTTTACTTAAAAGATATATTTTTTGCTGGGATGGCTGCTGTGCGCCCAGGTGAGACCCCGAATGTGTTTTTTGAGAGATATGTCCACAAACAAACTCCTCTGAAAGAATTTCTTGACAAGTATGAATTAGCTTTACAAAAGAAGTACAAGGAAGAAGCACTTGCAGATATGGAGTCCAGAAACTCAAGTCCCGCATTGAAAACAAGATGTTCTTTCGAGTTGCAGCTGTCAAAAGTCTATACAAGGGAAATATTCAAGAAGTTCCAATTTGAGGTGGAGGAGATGTATTCTTGTTTCAGTACCACACAATTACACATCGATGGGCTGATTATAATATTCTTGGTGAAGGAACGTGTTTTGGGCGAGGGAAATATAAGGGAGATTAGGGATTACGAGGTTTTGTACAATAAAGCAGCAGCAGAAGTTCGTTGCATTTGCAGCTGCTTTAACTTCAACGGTTACCTATGCCGGCACGCATTGTGCGTGCTCAACTTCAATGGGGTGGAGGAGATCCCTTCTAAGTACATTCTATCTCGATGGAAAAAAGATTACAAGCGGTTGTACATTCCGGATCATGGCTCTAGTAATGTTGACGATACTGACCGAGTTCAATGGTTTAATCAGTTATACAGAAGTGCCCTGCAAGTTGTGGAGGAGGGGGTGATCTCCCTTGATCATTACAAGGTTTCTTTGCAAGCATTTGAGGAGTCACTGAATAGGGTTCACGACGTAGAAGAAAAGCGCAAATAATAATACACAAGACGCACTACCAATTATTGTTTTTTTTAGCCGTGTCTAATTGGATTTGAGTTACCTCACATCTCGACACTCCAGAACCAAGTATTGGTGCTCTTTTCTTTCCATCACTCCGGTAAGTTGAGGATGCCCCACCCTGCAACTATTCTTGTGCATATATAATTTTCAAGATTCAATTTGTATCATCTTTAGGAGTATAAAAAGGAACAGTTTCATTAGTTCGTATTCCTATAACATCTTCTTCTTGGTTACTTGTGATGTGGAAAGTTTATTCTTTTTTTTTTCCATTTTTTTTTTGGATTGAAGGAAGAAGTTTACTTGAAGATAATTTTGAACAAAAGCAGTTCAGGCTACAAGCTACCTCGAAACCATAATTTGCGTAAATCTAGACTTTTATCTGCAATAGAATGGCAATTTCTTCCTCATTCCCGCCCCACTTTATATTAGTTTTCTCCGCTCTTGATCACAAATAGGGTGGAGACGGTATTTGTTTCTTTTGCTCCTTATTTTTCGCCCCATCTTGATTTCATAAAATGAATATTTTAAAATATGTATATCTTATAAAATTTATTTCTTAAAAATATAATAGTCCATATATATAAAAAAAAATATTCAAAATTGTAATAACTATGGAAGTATTAAGTTAATGAATTATACAATAAAATTATGAGAAAGAGTAATTGAATACTGTCTAAAGTTTATAATAAATGCCATAGAATTAGTTTTGTTTTATGTCTGGTGGATTAATTATGTAAGCAATTAATCTACTGAGAAGATTAATAAAAATGATAAAGAAAATAGTAAAATTTTTTATATGATTTGTAGAGACTTAAAAAGGGACTATTGACAGAGTGTGTAGAGACATCATATGATAGGTGTTGGAGATAAAATAAAATAACAAAGAGGTACATTAATATGTTAAGAGAGATGTATGATGGATTTGCACGATAATTAAATTACTTACAAGAAAAACAAATGAGTTCTCAATTACAGTAGAATTGCATCGATGGTGAACTTTGAATTTTTATTTCTTTACCTTAGTTATGAATAAACTAACCAAACATATTATTCCATAGTCAACATGATGTTTGCTGATAATATTATCTTAGTGAATGAGATTATGAAGAGAGTTAACGCTAAGTGAAAAATATTGAGAGAAGTTTTGGAATTAAAAGTGTTTCGAAAAAGTAAGAACAAAACTATATATATATATATATATATATAAAATATAATTTAAACAATAATTAGAGTATTAATAGTAAAAAAATAAATATTCAAAATCAAGAGATATTTAATAGTAAATATTTTCATTATCTAGGTTAGATTATTAACAAAAATAGAGATCTTACAAATGATACACTTCATAGAATTAAAGTTAGTTAGTTCAAATAGAAAGGTATTTTTATCTTTATATGTGATTGACGAATACCTACAAATTAATTTTTTTTATAAGACATTAAACTAACAATTTTTTATGGCTATTTTCTTTTAGTCCCTATTCTGATCAAATAAGAAATAAGAACATCTCTTGTTTACATAAATTATTGGATTAACTATTCAATAGGTCAAACAACTACTTCCGCGGACTAAAGTGGTATATCTAACAATTATGTGTCATGTGCACAAAATTTTAAGAAATAACTCTATATTAAATGAATGATAATTATTATACATCAACATAATTCTACATTAATAAAAAAAAGTATAATATAATAGATATCACTAGTATATGCTTGTTGAACAAACTACCTCAAATTTAGACTAATTAAATAATTTCTCATAAAGAAAAATTATTCAAAACAAATATCGTGGCATAATATATGTATTATTCCGGCGAATAAAAAATCAATACAGAATAAAAAAAACCAATAAGCACAGTGTGATTTATCCATTATCTTCCAATTACTTAATAATTACGTAATAAAGGTAAAATCACTACGGTCATACTCATTAAATAGTATTGTATAACGATATTCACAATGGAATGATCACACTAATGAATACAGCGAGTTGAACACAATAACAAAAATGCAAATAATAATAATTAAAGAAAAAACAGGTTAATTGCAAAAATAATATTGACATGTACATTAAACTGAAAATTGATCATTTTTGTCCCGTCCGCTATACGCAAACTCTTGTTATAGTGCCAGATAAGGAAGCACAAAAGATCTAAAATTACCCAGTATCGAAACAAAGCCAATTGAAGCTTATGGCAATAAGCTCTACCAAAAGATTCCCAGGAACATACCCTGCAAGAACTGTGAAATTTTCCTAACAGATGAGTAAAAAAGAAATGAAAAGAAGTCGAGCTCAACGACTTCCAATACGACTCTGTAGACGTAAAAGTCACCGAGACGGGGCGCCTAATCTACAAGATGACTATCATCTGTACATTGTATAAACCTAAAATTCCATTTTAACAATTGCATTCGAAAATTCCGAGTATCCATACTGCATCCAATCCTTTGCACAGATAAGGGCCTCAAGTGTCATAGGTTTCAAAGAAGACCTATAGCTATCCATCTTCTTGCTTACAGTGTCAAAAGCTGAATCGGGAGCAGAAGTACAAACTGGGATCGACAAAACATCGGACGCCATTTTGGAAAGAGTGGGGTACTTTGTTCTGTTTAGTTTCCACCAACCCAAAACATCAAATTCTTGTACTCGAGGCAAAAGAGGTTCTTCTAGATACTGATCTAATTCTGATTTCATCTGCTGGTTACCAGTAATCTGGGAGAGATACACATCAAAATCTGAAAGGCCGTCACCAGTAGATAGAAGGCTTTCTTCCTGAGGCAGCTCCGTCTTCGCAACTACTTCATTCCCTTCTTCCACAAAAGTTGGTGGAGGTAGCGATTGCACAATATATTCAAGAAAGAGTTCTCGAACACCCTCATCGACAATCTTGATCCATGACTCAGCATCCTCACCATAGATTCTGGAAAAGCTGAACTCCACAAGCTTCATTTTGAACCTTGGGTCCATAACTACAGCAATCGCAAGAACCAGACTGGTACCCTTCCAATATTTATCAAAATTTTCTTGTAGAGGTTTGATCAGATTACTAACGAAGGGATCCTCGCTCATGCTTGCATGTGTCAGTTCGAGCTGAATTTTCCACACTTCGTGAAAGAATATATTGGCAGTCGGGTATGTTGTGGCAATTAAAATGTCAACTGCGTCGTATAAAAGTTTTAAATATGTGCAGAGAGTTTCCACCTGCTTCCACTCATCCATAGAAGGGGTTTCTTTGTAATTTGGATCATAAGTATCGAAGCAAGCGAAGATTTCCTTCAATTCTGAGGCAGCCACCAGCATATGGTAAGTAGTGTTCCATTTGGTTTCATCATCAATGGTTAGGCCCTTCATGCTGGGCACTTGAAGCTGCTGTTTCAGCTCAATGAACTGTTCTTCAATAGCTTCTGAAGTTTTTATATACTTCACACTTTCACGGATTTTCTTAATGGTTTCCTTCATCGATCCCAGTGCATCTTGTGCAAGACAGCTTAAAACACGGGCATAACATGTTCCAATCAATAGTTGGCCATTGAGAACAAGTGGGTTCCTGATGGAGAGTAATCCTCTGAGATTTTCTCTAACAGTATCGTTGGCAAAAGATTGATCCAGAGTGAGAGTGAATAGCTTGCTGTCCAAACACCAATCGGTCAGGCAAGCCATGACAGCGTGATTGAAGGAAAATTCTGAATCAGGAGATGGTACCATAATAACGTTAAGGATACGTCGATGCAATTTCCAATCAACATCAATAAAGTGTGCCGTAAGAAATATATAACCTAGGGTTTGATCAGTAGTCCACAAATCCAAGGAAAGGCTCACTCGCCCAGGAATACCACCAAGAAGGTTGAAAAGGCCTTGTTTTTCCCTCAAGTAGATACCGAAGCAATCCCCTTGGAGAGCATTGAAGCTAACCATATTGAACTTAGGCTGCAGAGTCCGTACAAAATCAATAAATCCAGGATGTTCTACAATGTTAAGTGGGTACTCATGCAGAATTATCATCTTGGCTAATTCATGGTTGCAAAGGTCCTGATCAAAGGGAATACTTGCTAACACAGGGGTTGTTTTATAACGCTTTCTTGGAGGGTCAGTACGACTATGAGCATCAGTTCTGGAATTGGAACCAGGGGTGTATGGACTAAATTGATTTTTCTCCTGCTTAAGGCGACTTACTGGGCAGATCCCCAAGACAATGTGTCGTTTGAGGTGGCTCGTGCCTGCTAACTTTGAGCCACTAATGTAGGCAAATGATTTCTTGCACTGCTTACAGCAGGCCCGGGTGCAGCCAGCTCCAACAGTTTCAATTGTGAAGTACTCCCATACTATGGATTTCTTTCTCCTGTGCTTATTAGACTGTGCATCCAAACTGGAGGGCTCATTGTATTCAGTAGGTACATCCATCTGCATGGAAAAGAAGTCCTGCATTATAACGAAAAGCATTTTGAAAATGAGTATGCATAACATATTGACACTAAACATGCCTAAAATCCTACATATTGAAACTAAACAAGCCTAAAATCCTCAGTTTCGCAATCTAATGCAACTGTTTAATTTAGCTAAATATTTCTTATATAACGGAGCAGTAAACTTGGAAAATATTTGAAATAATGACCAAGGAAGCTAAGCTAATCCATAATCCACTAAGGTCCTAATAAGAGTGTTCAATGAAAACTTGAGACTTGCTCCTCAGAGCTCCAATACAAGGCTTGTGCTTCTAATCAGGTGCGCATGCACTACGAGACACCGTTTTGTCTATGAGTGCACCAAAGAGAATCATTCACTAAGTGGAATACCCAGCTAAACAACACTACTAATCCTAACCACTATACATATTAATACATGCAACTGATAAAGAAAATAATTACTTCAAAAAACCATAAACATATTAAGTTCGAGAACAATTTCAAAATCCAATGCCATTTAATTGAGGTTGAAACATAAAAGGAGGTCACCCAAAGATATGAAGTCAGAAAAATCTAAAACAAGAGATAAACAAGACATGTCTTCTATAACACCAATAGCATTTTAAATCCAATTTTTGAACTTACTGTAGTTAAGTTACATTAAACACCAAAACACATCTTCATATATACAAACAGAGGAACGATGTTTAAGATGTACAACATCACTTATTAGAATAATTCTATTACAAAACTATAAACACAGAAGGTTAGAGTGCTCAACAAATCTGATTGAAACTTCAAGAATTATTCTAAAAATAAATGACCTCAAATGAGCATGAAACATCTTGGCACACATATTTGCGTCAGATAATTGAGCAATTTGATTATGCAAACAAATCTATAAGAGGAGAAATAAAAACAAATGAAATGGTCTCAGTGGCATTCAATTTTACAATGAACTGTACACCATCCAAGAAGGACCAAGGATTTGCTCCGACACTGCTTTCATAGCTAATTTTGCTCTAACAATCCAATGAGAACTATAAAGCTCCCACTTACAAAAGGGTGTGGCAATAGGTACCCAGTCTTACCTTCATTTTTTTATGAAAAGATTGAATCTTATGACTCGAACTGACATATGTTACCAGAAAACGCTAATACCCTAGCAATTTATGTTTTGGAACATACATTTTGAACCATGGTACAACTTTGTTCCAAAATTGTGAATTTAACATGCGGTTGGAATCCCCCAAGTTTTACCTATTTATTTTCTTAACATTTTCTTATATATGAAGAAATTAAATGTAATAAATTAAAATCTAGAGAAGGTAGTGGTTTGGCTAGACAAAGTGTAAAAAAAAAAAAATTGTAATACTTCTTAGAAATGTGTTTTACATGGATAATTTGAAGATTAATACTCGGGATGCTTATCGTTTGAAAGATGGACATTTTAATATTGTAATCTATAAGACGCTTACCCCTATCATACTACAATTTAGGAAATATAGCATGTCGCATACTTCACCCAAAGATATGAAGTCAGAAAAATCTAAAACAAGAGATAAACAAGACACGTCTTCTATAACACCAATAGCATTTTTAAATCCAATTTTTGAACTTACTGTAGTTAAGTTACATTAAACACCAACACACATATCTTTATATATACAAATAGAGGAACAATGTTTAAGATATGCAACGTCACTTATTAGAATAATTCTATTACAAAACTATAAACTCAGAAGGTTAGAGTGCTCAACAAATCTGATTGAAACTTCAAGGATTATTCTAAAAATAAACGATCTCAAATGAGTATGAAACATCTTGGCACACATATTTGCGTCAGATAATTGAGCAATTTGATTATGCAAACCAATCTATAAGAGGAGAAATAAGAACAAATGAAATGGTCTCAATGGCATTCAATTTTACAACGAACTGTACACCATCCAAGAAGGACCAAGGATTTGCTCCGACACTGTTTTCATAGCTAATTTTTCTCTAACAATCCAATGAGAACTATAAAGCTCCTACTTACAAAAGGGTGTGGCAATAGGTACCCAGTCTTACCCTCATTTTTGTGTGAAAAGAATGAATCCTATGACTCGAACTGACATATGTTACCAGAAAAAGCTAATGCCCTAGCAATTTATGTTTTGGACTGAACCATGGAACAACTTTGTTCCAAAATGGTGAATTTAACATGCGGAAGGAATCCCCCAAGTTTTACCTATTTATTTTCTTAACATTTTCTTATATATGAAGAAATTAAATGTAATAAATTAAAATCTAGAGAAGGTAGTGGTTTGGCTAGACAAAGTGTAAAAAAAAAAAAATTGTAATACTTCTTAGAAATGTGTTTTACATGGATAATTTGAAGATTAATACTCGGGATGCTTATCGTTTGAAAGATGGACATTTTAATATTGTAATCTATAGGACGCCTACCCCTATCATACTACAATTTAGGAAATATAGCATGTCGCATACATCCTGTTATTCGTACAAAATCTGTTCTTTAGGTAACATAAAAACTGGCCACCAAAAAACACCACTAGGCTGCAGGCAAAAAGCTTCCATTACGCTAGGTCATGACTTCTCCTATGAGACCCAAGTTTGAGGCTCCATAGAAACCATGCTCTACGAAGAGGAAGGCTACATTGGAAACAAGACCAGCTAGAGCAAAAGGCCCAACACTAGGTTGTGTGTGATGCTTGTCTTTCAGTCTTTTTACCCATGTCAAAAAATGAAAAGAACTCTTATTCAAAACACCCAATCATGACATTTCTTTTGTCCCACTTCACACCTTGAAACGCATCGTTCTTGTAGAGATATATGTGCTTTCCCATCTTAAACTGAAATGATATGGGAGAAGAAAGGTTCCTTTTTTTGGGTACACCTGGGAATAGATCCAGTGGAGATAAGGAGGGGCTTGTAGCTTAGAGCATTAGAGCACGCGGCTACGAACACGGTGTTGAGGGTTCAAATCCCTCCTCGCCCACAGCCAGCCCCAAAGGGAAGGATGCATGGAGTTGTTGGTGCAAGAATCAAGACTCCTACTAAGGAGCATAATTCCCTGGGATCACCTTACTGTAATATTCTATTCCATTCACAGTCCAGTTCTCGTATCTTCATTCTTATGATATAGCAAGTGATATGACAATCCTAAATTTTATGAGTCAACATAGAGAAATCCCATATTAGCCTGTTATCTCCCAGAGAAACAAATGAAATAATTTTATTATCTAAGGAAGCACAAGTTCAACGACAAAATGGTATTTTGAATAGAAAAATCTCTTCAAGTGTACAACACATTCAAGACAAGGCACCAGGCTACCAGCCACCTAGTGCATTAAACGGAAAAACAATGTATTTAGGATTATATATTTTCCCTTGGGAGGTTTTATATATATACTATGTGTGTGCAATCGTTAAATGTTTGCAAGGAAAGTGTTGAATAAAAAAAGATAATTTAAATCAAATGAAATATTTAATATTACAGTTTTGAAAGAGGGGAGGGAGAGAAAGAAAGTGGAAATTTTGTGAAAAAAATGCAGAGTTACACAAATAGAATCAGGATTGCACAGTTATGGAAAAAGATAGAAAATAGAGAGGGATCACAGATTTTCTTTAAAACAATGGCAGCTACAAAAGTCTTATAGCGGTTACAGCTGCGTGAGTCGGGTTTGTTCATACCATGCTAAATGTTTGCTTTATGATATAATGTGTGTATGTGTGCGCGCGCGCGCCTTATAATATATCAAGGGTTGCATATCTGCGGAGTCATCATTGAACTTCAACCAGAATTTAAAATTAACGAATCTACCACATTCCAAATCGCACAATCCTTCATACACAAACACATAAAACCCCTAACTGCGGCTTCAAAGAAAACCCTGAATATGAACAAACATAAAATGAATGGGGAACAAACGTAGAGAGAGTAAAAACACGAACCGAATCGAAACATTATAACAATCAGACCAAACTAAAAGAAAACCCAACAAATAATCCCTGAAAAATCACTCCAACACACACATAACACAAAGTAGAATAATATAAATTCACAATATAGATTTATACAACAAGTCTACAAATTCTTACTCTGAAAGCACAGATATCACTTGTCGAAATCAAGAACTCTGCCACTCCAATCTAGGGCTAGGGTTTTTGATTTTTTTTTTTTATAAAAAAAGTGAATGTTCAGAGCGATTGGAGGTGGAAGAAGGATGTAATGGGCTTGAACTTTAAAATATAAACCCTAAATGGACCTAGGGCTGGGCTGCAGTTATGGGATTTAGGCCCTTTTGGGGGGATAATCATAAGAAGGAAGATGGGAGGAAGAAATTCAGACGACGAAAGAGCTAGGTCATTTCACTGGATATGGACCTCCAAACCAATTAATATATTTTTCGTAGATGGACCCTAACCCATCTCCACGGAGCCCACCTTACTAATAAAATCTGGACCGTCCAATCGTCCCCTCGTTAGGCTGCCTTCGTTTCAAGGGACGGGTCTGAAATTTCTAAATTAAATTGAAATCATTTTGGCGTAATGTAACGATTAATTATTTCTTAGTCCCGAGGACAACTTTTTTTTGGCCCACTCTGTTTTTTATAGGTTTTTTACAACTCATAACAAACGGAGTAAGGATAACATTTGTTTTTTTTTTTTGCATTGTATTTAATTATATAAAATAAATATTTTTTAAATATTAATACATGTATAAAATATATATTTTACAGGTTTAATAAGTCTAAAATATTAGAATATTTTATTTATCTCTATTTTTTTTAATTTCTTACATTTTATATTTTTAATTCTATTGATTCGTCAATTATTATTATTTTATTATATTATCTATTAATCTTATTAATATAAATCTTTTAAAGTTTAAAAACTATTCTAGAAATATCTTTTATCCGTCTCGTTTTTCGCTATTTTTTTGATATTTTTTTTATCTCCGTTCAAATCAAATAAGAGACGGGAACGAGATAGTTTATCCCTGTTTCGTTCCATTGCCATCCTTAGATGCGATATTGCTTATGTGATGATCTCATCTAATGATGTCGCAAAAAATATTTAATATTTTAAATAGAACAATATTGACCTATTTTTCTTGGGTAGACGATAGATAAATATTATCGACTTAATATACACCAAATATTGTTATTTGTCGAGAGCAACCACGTGGCGTTATTTGCATGGTATTTCAGTAATATCTTATAATTTACCTAATTTATTACTATTTTTCAATAATTTTTAGTTTTGATTTTAGCTTTAGATAAAGGACCAAAACTAATACAAAAATGTAACAAAAAAAATAAAATATTAATATTAATTGAAAAGGTCCATAAAAGGTGATAGGGGTGGGTGTTTGTGCCTGCTTAGATTGTAGCTTTAGCTTGTAATTTCATAAAAAGTTAAAAAAATTTAAACAAGTGTGTTTATATTTTTGTTTTGCTTATACCTTTTGATTCTAAATCAACAAATATAAATTTTACTCTTTTAAATTATAAGTTTATCATTGTGAAAAAACATTTACAAATTTTGCTTACAGGAGAAAATCATTTTTCTTAGGAAAATGATTTCCACATTTTTCAAAAAGCATTTTTTTTACAAAAAAGTATTTCCTATATTTGATTGTAACTTTAAAAATAATGGCAGTCGTGATAAGTGGCGGAGTCAATAATTTGGTTTGGAGGGGACACAAAAACATAAATATTCATGATAAATCAAAAATCAAAATATTTATTCTTAAATTTTTTTTTATTACAGTTGAATGCGACAAATTTTCATCTTTTAAATTTTTTGCATAATTGTTAACTCTATTAAAAATATCTCTCTATGTAAATTACCAAGCTAAATAAAAAAATATTTCATTGCAAAAATCTACTTCTTTAATATTCTTATCATTTTTAGAGGGGTCACAAGTTAATATAAACAAAAAAAAAAACTAGCTAGTTAATATAAATTTATTTTATACAAGAATAATATAAACAAAAAAAAAATACAGGTGGGGTATGTGACCTTCTAGTAACTAGCTGCCTCCGCCACGGCAGTTTATGATTATAATAGTATTTGTATTGAAGATGGTAATAAAAGTGGTGGCAGCGACAATTATAGTAGTAAGAGCTATTGTGGTGGCAGCGCGGTTATGAACAATTCTACGCTTAGACAGTAAGAGATCATAGCGGATTCAAGAAGCGTGCTACGCCTAAAAAGCAGCACGCTCGTGCTGAGTTTTGTTTGAAAAGTTTTTGTGAATAAATTTGTATGATCGAATACGTTTATTACGTAGAACTCGTCGAGTTTGTTTAACATGTAAAATTTTAGATTCAGCTGATACCTTTAGCTGAGTAATTGAGTAACAATTGTTTAACAATATTTTTTTTAAAATTATAATTTTTATTAATTTATTTATAAAATAATATTAGGAGATTTTATTTAATCACTTAGTTATAGGTATCAGATGAATCTGAATTTTTACATGAATAACAAACGAGACGAGTTCTACGTAATGAACAAATTCAATCATAAAAATTTATTTACAAAATATTCCAAACAAAGCACAACACTAGCGTGCTACTTTTAAGCTTAGCACGCTCCCATTCCAGGTCATAGCCCAGCTTGTTCTTCTCATATATTTTGTTACATTTATAAAAGTCTGCTCTAGTTTTTATTAATAATCAAGAGACTCCTTTAAAATCTGACCTTATGGGCCCACCTTGTTTTTTCAATGTTTCACTTATTATATAAATAAGCCATAATCTGACCTTCTTTTCCACAACTTAGGTAAACTTGGGATTGCGACCATTTTTTGTTTGTCTGGTAAATTTTGTCACTAAATGTGTAAAATAAAAATTAATTTGGCACTAAAATTATTTGTAACAATAATTTTAGTGATAATAAAAGATGCAACTAAAGGGTAGTTATTAGTTATGATATTTTTTATTTATTATTAATTATCGTTATACCATTTTTTTGTGATAGTACATTTTTTTAATATTACTCGAGTTGTTTTTGAAATCAGTGCTCTATTTGTTTCAGTGAAAAAGTATTTTTATTAGAAAAATATTTTTTGTAAAATATATATATATATTTAAAATAATTTTAAAAAAATATTTTTTATATTTAATTTTATCTTTAGAAATGATGGTACTAGTAGTTATAGTAGTATTAATCTAAGTTATAGTAATGGTGTCACAACAGTAAAATGGAAATTAGGAGTGGTGATGAAAACGATGGTCATAGGCATGGTGGCAGGACGTAGGTCCGTAGGGTGGTAGTGCCTATAAGGGTGGTGGCTAGGGACAAAATTAGGATTTTGTTTTGAATGGAGCCAAGAACAAGTTTATAAAAATAATTACAACTAATAATACAAATTAGATTTTGTATATAAAAATAAAAAACTCATTTAGTATTAATGAAAATATGATAATAAAACACTACTAAAAAACTATTTTTCTAATACATATCAACTACCATGTGATTTATAATTATAGTGGCATTCAGACAACTTTTTATGTCACATAATTCATCGATAATTAAATTTGTATTAAATTTCTGAACAATATCTCTTTTAATATACACAATCAAAGCGTTTGTAAAAAAATCATCTTCTATCTTGTTATCTAAAATTTAGTTTTAACAATATTTATAATTGAAAATGCAGAATTCATAACCATAAGAACAAGTCTAATTAATGGAGAGAAAGAGGTAGAGAGAATCATTTGGTTGGAGAGAGAGAGAGAGAGAGAGAGCCTGATGCCGTGATGCAGGATGCATGCTACAACGAATAGGCTATTTTCTATTTGAGTCACCGAGAATTACCTATTTGTATGTGATTGAAAGGTTATTCTTTTAAAAGTAACAATAAAAGAATATTTTAATATTTTTATCACTAAATACTTTTATTGATGGGTTTTTAGTGATAATCTTGTGGTGAAGTTATATTTGTCATTAATGGTTTTATTAACAACTTTGTAACATTTAGTGACGAATTGTGGCAAAATTAAAATTAATCTTTCTCGTAGGGAGTGTTGCACAAGCTTTCCAGTTGCATATGTTGGCCACGTTTGTCAACCAGTTTTAAACATACCGTTTTACTTTTTTATTTAAAGTTAAAAAATTAAAAAATATTGTTTCTTAATTTTGGCTTTTTTGTCTTTTTTGCTTTTATTAATTTTTAAGTTTTTAGTCTTTTTGCTTTTTTACATAAAATACTTTTGTTTATATTTTATAAAAATATCATAACTTTTGTTACGCAGATCCAATGCAAGGTTGCGTACTATTGATTTTTGTGAACCGTTTATTTTTTCAAATTTGTATACGCGTGAATTTTGTGCATTGAGCTGTCTTTTATCATAACTTTTATTATACATATTTATTTTTTTGATAAAAATTTAATTTTTACAATTTATTAGTCAAAATCTGTCAAATAATATTTATATTAAATATAAAATTTTAACAATTTATTTCTCATCGTGTGGATAGCTTTTTTTATATGACTTTTTTCGTCTTTTAGTAGAAATTTTTTATGTTAGTGCAAATGATAATACTTTTTAAATTTCTCAAGTTACAAAAAAACTGAAAATGTAAAAAATTTGACCAAACAACAATAAAAAGTTTAAATAAGACAAAAAAAGCTACTTTAACAATTTTATGTAGCTTTTTTTGTTTTGAGTGAATATTTTTTAACTTTTCACAAAACAACTATATTTTTAGATTTGTATTCTCGTGATGAATCAAGAAAATAAACAAATTAGGCAAAAAAATCAAAAAATATTATTAAAGACAAATTTTTTTTAAAAAAAACTACTGAAAAAACTAATCCAAAGAGAAATTATTTTAACTTTTTAACTTTTTAATTTTTGGTTTAAAATGACTTGTAAGGGCCTGATTGGCACCTAGCTTAAAACTAGCTCTCTTTTTTTGTTATATTTTTTGTATTTTTAGTTAAAAAGTTAAACTTGGTTCAAAATGTGTGTTAACTTAGCTTTTAAGCTAGCTTTTCTTAAGTTGATTGTTTGGGTAAAAGAAAATTAGCTTTTTTGTATTTGTTCAAATTGAATAATTTTACCTTTCTATATATTTGATATTAACAATTATATATAGTTGGTAATGGTAGTAAATAAGTTATGAATAAAAAATATTATTATATTTTAAAAATAATTAGAGTTTGAATAAAACATTTTAGAAGTTAGTAGTTTAATTTGACTTTTTAATTTTTTAACTTTTTTATTTTGTGCCAAACGGATTATGTTGGCATTTTTGCATTTTTTTGCCAAAACATCAAAAAGCTAAAGTTACCAAACAGGCCCTAAGCCAAAGCTTTTTGACTTTTTTTTTTTATACTTAAAATCACATCTTTGATTCACTAAACGAATTTTTTATTTATTTAATTTAAAATAATTTCAAATAAAAAACTTAACTTAAATCACATCTTTGATTCACTAAACAAATTTTTTATTTATTTAATTTAAAATAATTTCAAATAAAAAACTTAACTTAGCTTGTGTTTGAATTAATTTTTATTATTAATTTTTTAACTTTTTAAAAAAAAATATATAGATGTAAAAAAATCAATGGAGGTCAAACAAATAAATTTTTAAACAAAAAAATTTTTCAGAAAAATGTTAATCCGGCTTGGGGGTCAAGATTGCTGGCAGATGCAGAGGTAAGGAGTTCGCGATCGTTAGCAATTGGACTCAATTTTTTTTCAAAATATTTATTATATTTTTTGTTCGAGTTTTTGAAAAAATAATTATAAACGGTGATTTTTATCATTGCGTTTAATAATTTTTTTCTCTACATCAAAGGGGTGTTTGGTAAAGTATTGGTAATTTTTAGTTTTTTGTTACTATTTTTAAGTATAAGGTATAATTTTTTTTTAAATATTTACGACTTATACTATAATTTATAAATATTTTTTTTATTTTAATTTAAAGTTATAATTTTTATCAAATACTTACAACTTTTGCTACAAATTATAATTTATAAGTTATTACTTTCAGTAATACCAAACACCGTCATAATAGACAAACACATTATTATTGAACCCCATAAATATTACAATATTTTGTATTGTTTAATTTTTAATTGTGTAATGTTGGAAAAAAAGTGGGTTTTAAAATATTAAAACATGATTTCGAGCTAATTTTTTAAGCTAATTATCTTTGTGTTTGAATAATCTTCTTTTATTATTTCAAAATTTAATTTATTTATCTCCGTGGGTAAAGTAACTAAATCCTATCTCACATTGATTAGGAAATAAATAGGCAAGTGTCTAATCTCACCTTGATTAGGAGAAACATAGGTGATTGACTTATACAAGTCAAGTTGAGCATAAGGGTGTGCCGGCCCCTTAGAAGTATCCAGTTTTGTGAACGGGAGAGGACCTACCTAACGGTGGGTTCGACCAAAACCCCTCACGCACTACCGTCCGTCCATCCGATCGGCTGTGCTGGCTCGGGCTCGAGCTCGAGTTCGTGGTCCATGGGTTGCGGGTTACGGGTTGCAGGTTGACCTTTATCTTTTTACAAAAAAATTATTTAATTAAAATTTTAAATTTTAAATTTAAATTATTTAAATTTTAGATTAATTATAGTTACCGTTATAAACCGAATTCGAACAGTTGGAGTCATACTAAACCGGTTCGTGCCTGTTGGGCGGTCCAACCGCCTGACCAAACTGGTGTCTGTACCTGTTCGGATTAAGGCGAACAGTCACCTGAAACGCCTATTTAAAGACTGTTTTAGACCCATTTTCGGTATTCAATTTCTAAACAATTCTTTCTGCAATGCTTCACGCCGTCCGCATTTTTTTTAGAAAGTTCATACATTACAACGCTCGCTTTGTATACAGATTGCCATGCTTCTTCTGTACACATGAATTGTTTTATTATGAAGGCAAACGTTCACTACATTGCAAGCACCGAGGCGATGACGTAATTTGTTTTAAGAATACATCGTTCAACGCTGAACTCAATTCTAACGTTATGTTCTTTGAGTGTTCTGTAAACTTAATTTGTTTTTTCTTTTCTCAGTTCTGTTCTACTTTCACAGTTGCAGTACTGTTTTTGTTTTCTTAAATCAAACAGTATTCTGTTTAACTAAACTTTACAAATTTTAAAACAAGTATTTATTTTGCTTTGTAGTACCTGTTTTACTAAACTTGTTTTATTTCATTTAGTTTTGTTCTTAGTTTATTTTCTGTTCTAAATCAATTTATTATCTGCATCAGGTGACAAAAAAATAGATTTTATATTTATGTTTTGCTATATATTTTATTTTGCTGGTTTATTCTATAAATAAAAACAGATTATATTAATTTTAGTTTCATTTTATTTTGAAATTAGTTTTAGATTGCTATAATTTATTTTACTGCATTTAATTGCTGTCTCAATTTTTCAAACCCATAAATTATTGTTTTAAGTATTGAACCCAACATTTACAAATCAAAACCGATTTAGCACTTGTTTGGTATATTTAAAAACTTAATTTGTGGAGAAAAAAAAAAACTTTCAAACTATAGTGGTTTGCATTTTTAAAAAGTTTATTAATTTTTTTTTCATTTTTTTATTGAGAAACTCAGCTCAATTCTTCAAAAATAAATGTCATTTTTTTCAAACCCCGTAACATGTAAAAAGTAAATATTATTAAATATTTAAGAAAAAAGTAAAAAAATTATCCTAAAAAATTATTTTAAATAATCTAAAATTTTCTCCTCTATTTATTTTTTAAAAAATAAATCTCTTAAAAAAAATAATAAATAAACATCCCAAGGAGCTTATTCTTACATAACACGCGACCGATTGTGCAGTACGGCCACAAATAACAGCTTGCTTGGAAATTTATGAGCTGTTGAGTTTTTGTTTTTTAAAGTTAGTTTAATTCAAATAAATAAAAATTTTAGTTTGGCAAAATTTATAAGTGGTTTGACAGCTAAAAGTTCTGTCTAAAAAGTATGAATTTTAGAAAAAAAAAAAAGAGAAATAAAATAAAATTAGATTATTTGAAATATTTTTTGTAGTAATTTTTTTATTTTTTTATTTTTTATTAAAATATCTAAAATGTTCTTATTTTTTATTTTTAAGTTGTAACATTTAGAATATTGGCACAAATTTTTTTAAGGTGTGACTTTTTAAATTGTGAGTATTAATAGTTATTTTAAATTACTCCAAAAAAAAAAGAAAATATTTAGAATGTGTATAAATTTTTTTTTATAAAAAGATTTGTTACTTTTTAGATATGCCAATTAAACACTACATGTTAAATGCTAATTTTTAAAAAAAATAATACCAACTATTAAGAGTTGCCAGACCTAAATGTTAATTTAGCTTAACGTGGAACGTCCATACTTGTGAGAATAAAATAATTTATGCTATATATTATGCATTAATTGATATGGCATAATTGTATATTTGCTTATTTTTATTGTTAGTAAATATTTTTCATTACTTTGTTAAATTATTAGTTTTTTGAGTTCATTCACCGAAATGAGGTAAAAGAGTAAATTTTTTTCATCCAGATATAAAGAAATATAAAAAAAAAAAAAAATCAAAATAAGTCGATAAATAAAAAATTTATGTTGCTTATTTTCATCTATAATGAACTTTTATCTTTTGATAAAATTTTTTTTTTGGTTTATCTCATCGTCACACTTTGAAAAAGAAAATTATCTTAGGGCCTATTTAGCCTAGCTTTTAAGCTAATTTTTTTTTTAAAAAAAATCATCTTTTAAATGCGTTATTTAGTTTCTAAAAAAAAACTAACTTTTTCTTCATCTCTTAATACAATAAAAAAAAATCTCAAACACTTAACTTTTTTTCAAACAAAATTATTATAATACCCTTACATAAAAAGTCAACCCTATTCATTAAAATAAGTATCAATATTCCAAACACTACAACTTAAAAGATAAAAATAAATGTATTTTATACATTTTAACAAAAAATAAAAAAATAAAAAAATTACTACAAAAAATTATCTCAAGCACTCTCACTTTTTTTATTTTTCTTTTTTCAAAAAAGATAAACCTCTTAAAAACTAAGCTTAAAAATTATCCCAAACAGGCACTTAGTCAAAATCTTTAAAAAAATTTAAAAGAAAAAAATAAATAAAATTTTGAACATTTAGCCCAAACATGGTCAATTTTCTTTAAATTTTTCATACACTCAGAGTGTATGGTATGGTAATATTAATACTTTATAAATTATAATTTGTAATATAAGTTGTGAATATTTGATAAATATATTAATTTTTAGCTAAAATAGAAAAAAAAATCATAATTTATAACCAAAGTTGTATGTATTTAAAAAAAATTGTAATTTAATGATAAATTAATAGCTGAAAGCTAAAAGTTTGTTCGAAAAACTCATCCAAACACCCATGTTGTGGCCTCGTTTGATAATTGATATATATTGGATGTGATTAACAATAAGATAAAATTAGTATAAAGATTATAAAAAAAATAGTAATAAAGTCAAATTAATTTTGACATATTTAATTTACTCCTCTATTGGGTAATGTTGGAAAATATCAATAAATTGATATTTTCTAAGTACAATAATTAAAAAAATTAAGTAATACCAGAACAGGCTGAGGCGCGGATATCTCGCTCACTTTAAGGAGATTCAAACCTCTGCGATTAACAATACCCGAAACCGATGCAGCAGATTTTAAAATTTGACTTGTTTCTCCCAAGATACAATTGCCCAACTGATCGTTGTGTGGTTCAAACAAATTTTGTATAAGTTGTAGACTCCAAAATTCTACTAACAAAAATACCATTCTTTGGCCTGTAATTTTTGAAGTATTTTGTATAGAAAATATTTTTTTTTCATCTTCTTAATTAGAAACGGGATAGATGTTGATTTATTTATATAGAGAAAAATAAGAGAATAAAAAGATATGATTATAAATGAATGATTGACCAGATACATCTATCCATGAATGAGAGATGAATAAGAATAAATAATATACATGTATTTATCTATATACATATTATTTTAATAATAACATTCATGTATATATTTAATAATAACATTCGTGTATATCTAATAATAATATTTATTTTTTATAAATACATTCATCTTATATATATATATATATAAACCATTAATTTCTACCATTTATATAATTAATTTAATTAATATTAAAGATGACACCAACAGGTAATGAATTAAATTATTACATGTTTGATATGATAATGGAGTAAGAACTTCCTGGCTACCAAAGTTTGGAGGCCTGCTTTCTTTCTTTCTCTCTCTCTCTCTCTCTCTCTCTCTCTGGATTGAAAATAGAAATAATTTGTGTCATCACTCAAATAACTTAATTGGATAACTAAAGAGGAAATAAATAAAATAAATAAAAATTAAACCTGAGATTTTTTTGGATCAAAGTTAATAGAGAGATTTAGTTATTTATTAAAACTATATTTTTGAATCTCTTCAAAACAGAGAGATTTGGAGTAAAAAGAAATTAAAACTATGCTTTTATTTTATAATGTTAATATTAATTCTATAAAAATAAATACATTAAGTGCTCTTATTTTAAAATAATATTAGTTTAGTAATATTATGTATAATAATTTTTTTTATTTTCTCTTATTAAAACTAACTAAACATGATAGGAGAGAAATGACATTCGTATTTCTCATATTTATTCAATTTATCCAATCAAAATGGAGAAAAAACATAATTATTTTTCTTTCTTTTTTTTTTTTTCTTTTGTTACTTAAGGAATCTTTTTTTTTTTCTTTCCTTCCCTTATTTCTCAAATGAATTGTAAATATAAATTGAGGGTCATCAATGTTAGATTTTTTTTCTTTCTAAAATTCTATTTATAAAAATAAAATAATATTAAATTCAAGATATTAAAAATAATATAATATAAAATAATATAAAGTATGAACTGGATCAATCCTAAAGAATTTAGGGCCTAAAGCAACCAATAAGAAAGGCCCTGCATTTTTTCTATATATATAGTAATTTTATAAAAAAATTATTACAAAAGTTTTAATTAATTAATTTTTTTTTATTATTTCACAATTCAACAATATTCAATTTACACAAGTTATATTTTTTCTTGTACAATTTTTAAAAAAAATAGCAAATGAAATTTAAAAAAAAAAAAATCCAACAAAGACTTTAAGCATATAATAAATAATTATAATAAAATAAAAATTATGACATTTAATCATTCAATAATGAAGAGTCTTGACAGCTCAGTAGTTTCATACCTTCTCATAAGGCTCATCACCTTGGTGGTTCGCGATTCGAGTTTTCTTTTTTCCTTCTCCTTCCCTCCTCTCTCCCCTGCACTCCTAATAAAAAAAATCATTCAATAATTTAAAAAAATAATACTAATAATAAAATGTATGATAAAATTAGGAGTCCTAATTTTTACTTAAAAAATGGAGGCCCAAAGCCATGACTTGGTGGCTTGGTCTAATCGTGAGTTTTAAAAAATATTTTATGTGAGATTGAAAAACGTATTAAATACGGTTCTAAAATTGATATTTTTTTCTGTGTAAAAATTTAAATAAAATATATTAACTTCAAGATATAATTCAAGTACTTTCAAATTTTTCTCATTTAGTATTCATATCTGTTAGAAAAAAAATAAACTAGTTATACACCAATCAAATTTGCTCATACAAATTATAATATAATTAATATATAAAAATATAAAATCTCTTATTAGAAAATTCTTCTCTCTTATATCAACACGCTGGCTGATCTCTACATTTTTCTCTTTTCCATTCATAAAATAATAAAACTAGTACTTTTATATAGAGTTTAAATTTTTTTTGAAATAATTGTACTTATTTGATATTTAAATTTATTATAAATTTTTTTTTTGTGATCTCTAAAATTATATTACTTTTTCTTATCAAATTTGTTTAGCAAACACCGTTAATTAAAAATAAAATTTTTACTATTTTACCCTTAATTACACACTATTTTTTCTTTTTTTCTTTTTTTTTCATTTTCTGTAAATTTATTTGTCCTAATTCTACACAAAATTTATAATCTAATACCTCAAAAATTAATCAATTATTAAATTTATTTTTATTTTTCTCAAATAAAAAATTGAATTAATTTATTTTTATTATTAAATTTAATTCAAAAGAAAATAAAGAAACAAAACTGGTAATTGGAATAGCATTAGTTAGGGTTACCAAATAAAAAGAAAAGAAAGAAAAAGTGAGAGGAAGAGAAGAAGCAGCGCGCAGGCGCCGGAAAACACCCCCGCCTCTGTTTCCACACCTCTGGCCACCTCCAGCGCTGCCGTCCACGCCGACCACCACTGCCGACGACCCTGTCGCTGCCCCTCGCCGCCGTTCCGCCGCCGTCGGACTCTCTCCTCCCTTCTTGCACTCTCTCGGTCTCTCTCTAACTCTCTGTTATCTCTCTCTCTCTCTCTCTCTC
>JAOTRH010484361.1:0-25008 GCA_034768845.1 Heliamphora exappendiculata | reverse complement strand
ACCTTACCTCTTGTTTTGTTGTTTGCTTGTGTTTCTCTTTCTATATATAGTTAGGGGGTTTTTTGGCTAGCTCTTTTTTTTTTCTTCTCTCTCTCTCTCTCTCTCTCTCTCTCTCTCTCTCTCTCTCTCTGGGATTTATTTGTCAATGAATTTATTCCTTAATTTTGTCTGTTTCCTCATAGACCTGGTATTGAGTTTTCTTATGAATTTGAAATAGGATCCATAAGATCAAGTCTTTGTTTGGAGGGGAATTGAAGGGTTTAGAAGGAAAAAGTTGATTTATAATGTTGTTTGAATTAATTTTAGGAAGGGGAGGAAAAATAGATAGAAGAGAAGTGAGCGGAGTAATGATCCACTTGTAACAGGATTTTTATTCTTTTCAAACTAAAAGGAAACGAAGAAGTAAAGAGATGGATATTATTATTTTTATAATGTTAATTATAGTCTTTTTATGTTCATACTGAAAATAATAATTGAATTTAATATAAAAAGCTTATAAAAATAAATAAATATTCAATATTTTTTATTAATTATTATAAACCAAATAAATAAAAGAAAATAATATATTTTCTTAAATAACCAAACAAGTGGAGGATTGCTTCTTTAACTAACACCTTCATGACTCTTTCAATCCAAACAAATTCAATTGTCACATCAGATTATAAGGTTCATAAAGAAAAGTTGTTAGCTGATGTTTTTCATGATCCTTATCCTTTAACATTGACAATTAGATGATATAAAGAAAAGTTTAGATTTGCAAATTTGATATCAATTGTTGGGCTGAAATATAGTTTTTTTAACATGTAGACTTGCAATCTCATTTCTTATTCTTCATTTTGCCTAATAATTCTTGTTATCTTAGTGTACAAATTTAGAGGTGGGTCAAGGTTCAATCTCAGTTTTTTTTTTTTTTTAAATTTTTTTTTTTAATGTATGTTTCAGTCTCAGTTTAGCATGTGCTTGTGCCTTAACTGTATGAGAAGTTTTAGTTTGTTAAAATTTATTTTTTACTTTTTAGTTTATAATTTAGTAAAAATTTTAAAATATATAAATATGTATTTATAATTTTTTTCTTGTGTTTTTTTTATTTAAGGTCTTGGTTGGTTATTAGTTTAAAAGTTGTTGTTTTTTTTTTTTGCTTTTATAGCTAAAAAAATTATTTAGATTGAAAATATGTCATTCCATAAATTAGTTTTTAAGTTAGTACTTTTGAAGTTGTTGATTGGGTAAAAGGTTTATGTTTTTTAATTTTTTGTTCAAATTTAATAATATTATTTTTTTATATAATTAATTACAATAATTATATATAATTAGAAATAATATCAAATAAATTATTAAGTCGACGTATTTTTATTTTTTAAAATGAACTAAGAGTTTGAATATAATAGCATTCTACTTTCAAACAATTTAGTGTTTAATTTGACTTTTTTATTTTTTACCAAAGTAATTATGTTTGTTTTATAGCTTTTTGGGCTAAAAAAAGACAAAAAGTTGGTACCCAATTAATTAGGGCCTAAATCAACAAATACATATTCAACTACATGAAATTACAAGTTTATAGTTCTAACATATATTTGTAATTTCTGTTTTATGACTTTTAAGTTATAATTGATAAGTTTATAGTTTAAACTACACCAAACATCTATATTCTCATCCTTATAATCTAGATCATACCCATATGTAAATTGTGAATATAATTGTTATAAAGTTTGAAAATTTAAAAGTGAAGTGAATATTATTTATTTCTCTGAAATTTGTAAACCCTAACTTTCCCTACAAAACATTGGAAAGTAATGTCTTGCATGACTGTCAAGCACTTTGAAGAGAGAGATCTGTATAACTTAGTTTTTTTTTTGAAGGCTTTTTACTTAAGTTTATTAAAAAAATTAACTTGTTTAGTCTTCTACTGCAATCAAATTGGCTTTTTTTATATTTTTTCATATTTACATTTTTTTACAAAAAAATTAAAAAACCTAAAAAAAAAAAACTAAGCCAAACACACAGCTAAAGATAGTTTAGTGGAAGCTGTGGAAAATCTGTGATGCACTTTGTGAAACAAAGAGAAAGCAAGGGAACCAAATGCCTTTTTGAACATTTATTTGTTTCATTTTCATATTCTTCTCAGTTCTATCTTTTGCTCCAAATGCTTTTATTTTTCTTAGAGCTAATTACACTGACCTCCTTCAATGTATTTTCTTTTTAAAATTTAATGACATTTTGGCATCAGTCCCAAAATACAGATTTGTACAAAGATTAGTTTCATCTAAAACATCTTTGAGGAATTTGTTCCCTGATTTCTATTATATCACTAATACCCTTAACGGAAGAAATTCATTTAATTCGAACCTATATTCCATCACGATGTTTTTTTAAAAAAAAAAGAATTCGGTTTCATTTGGCAAAAAGCTTAAAACCCATTTTTTACCTTTTCATTTAATACCTTTTTTATTTTTCCTTCTGACAATATATAAATTCTTTCTTACGCTATCTTTGTCCTTGGAGGTGTTAAATTTGATAATAACATAAAAACAAATACTATTAGATATTTTTCAACCAGTTCTTATCATTCGGACCGAATAGTTGTACTTAGAAAAAAAAAAGCATAGTAGAGATTAGTATCTCTAGAGGGTTGAGAAGGAGATTTAAAGCTTTCGACCTCGTTTGCGTGTATGAGAGAAGTCTATGTATATCTATACAAGAAAGACATTTGAGATTCCTTGCAAGATGTTCAATTGGAGGGCTCTCCAATAATCCAATTAGCCTTTTATATAAGAAGAGTAAAATTGACAAAATTTTGGCTTAAACACTAGTGCTTGTGTACCTTGGCTATTGTTTTTTCTTTTTTTATAATGAGAGTTTGATCATACCCGACATGGGTCAGAAATGCCCTTTCTTCACCTGTCCCACCGGCTAATGTTGAATTCTTATTAATGTTTGAGTTGAGTGTTCTTTTGAGATTGTCTAAGTATTTCTTTTTGCTTTCGGGCTCTATATGAGATTTAAGCAATAACTCCTGACATCCTAATTTTGGGGCATTGTCAACTATTCTTTGACACGACGATGGTGATGTCAAGTCCTAACGTACGACCTAGAACTCGAATGCTTGTGTCTTAAGATTCGTGTTGGCAGGCTCTAAGTAATCGAGCGGTTCGAGCTTGATCGACCCTAAGTAGCATAGCAACTTGAGCTCAAATGATTTCAATGGTCGGTTGCCTGTATTATAAGCTGTCTGTTATTAAACTAGCATGAATGTCAGATCGGCCTGATGTTTTTCGACCTCCACCAATATCCATACCTTATATAATAAGAATGAGTTGGGAGGTTTATTTTTTTTATTTTCTATTTTTGTCCTTTATATATTCTTTTATTCTTTTTTAGTTTTTTATATTTTTTATTATTTTGATTTTAAAATTTAAATATTTTGAATTTTTAACTCATGCGTTGTTTGTTTAGCTTACGCTAGTTTGTTTTTTATTATTCACGAAGTGAGTTCATCTTTCACATGTTTTATTAGTTTTATCTTCGTATATTTTTTTATCTAATTTTAAATTTATATATTTTGAATTTCTAACCCGGTCATCTTGGTTATAGTTTGCTTTTTAATGTTTATGGAGTGAATTATTTTTTAACATTTTCAATCATTTTTGTCCTTTTTATATTCTCTCATTTTAATTTTTTGTTGGAGTATTTCAAATTTTTAACTCATAATTTGCACAAAATCTATTCTAATTATTTGTCAAAAACACAATATATTGTGTTGCTTATTAATAATATTAAACATAAAATTAAATAATGAGGATGAGTTATGTATATAACACATGCAACAACACTAGTAATTTTAGAAACCACGCTGAATATTTTAAAATGCAAGTTTGTTTATATTTAAAAAAAGTAAATGATAAAAGGTAAATTAATTGAAATAATGTGACTTTTTTTACTTTTAAAATTATTTGAGATAATTTTTTGTCTTTTTTATTAAAATATTTAGTACATCCTCCCGTTTTACTTTTAATCTTGTTTGTCATGTCTTTTGACTTTTTGTTAAGAGTTGATTTTTATTATTATTATTATTATTATTATTATTATTAGACAAATGCTAATAGGTGCCCTGGGGCACAAGTTAAGGTGTTCTTGGAACAATACTTTAAAAGGAATAAATATATTTAAATTTATTAATTGTGTTTATGAGTACTTATAAATTATTATTTTTTATTACTATTTTCTAAATTATATATAAATTCATTAGTTGTGTTTATGGGTACTCACAAATTATTATTAGTAAATGTTGAAATAAGTAGTAAAAAATATAATTAAAACATTTAAAAAATTCTTAACTTGTGTCCCATGAGCACCTATTAGCGGGACCGTTATTATTATGTACAATAGTTTTTTAAATATTTAGCATAAAAATGTAATTTTTATTAAATAATAATAAAAATATTTTTATTATATGAAACAGAATAAATTAAAAGTAAATTTTTAATTAAAAACACAAAAGAGAACTAAAAAAAAAACAAAAGGAGCTACAAATGCAATTTTCAGAAACTTGGGGAAAGATTCACAAGGACTGGGCGTTAAATATTGGTACCTAATTATTCTCTCTACCACCTTAATTAATAAAATCGAAAGTTATTTGATTGTTGTTGCTTTGAATCATCATCCAGCATTGGGGTCAAATTTTAAAATTCGAGACAAGAGACCCCACCAATAATATTATCTAAATTGTCATTTCATCTCTTTCGTTAGACTGTGTTTGTTTCACCAGGGAAAAAGGGGTTTTCGAATCTTCTAGAATTCTGAGGTAAATAAATAAATAAGCCAGATTCTACTAATTTCGTACAAATTTCTTTTTAATTTTATGGTCAAACAAACGCTGCCTTAATGGTAAAAGTTCTTGCTTTATTTAATTTCCTTTCTCTTTTTCTTTTGCAAGATATCAAATCTTTGATGGCAAATGAATAAGTTGTATCTTGTTAAGTAGGATTTTTGTTTCCTTTTCAACTTTTCCTTTTTTGTTTTTGTTAAGATGGATTTTGCCATTTTCTCATAGATTAAGATCTAAAAATTAGAATTTTTCAAAAGCCCTTGAGATTCTGTTTTATATATCTAGGATGGGTCCACAATGGTGATCTAATATTGTTCATCTTTTCAAGTTTGGCAAAATAATAATTAATACAAAAGTTTAATTTGATTGAATATTGATAGATATATATAAAATAATATTTTTATTTTACAAAACAAATGGTTCAGATTTAAAATGGGTTATTTAAATTTAAATCGTCAAATTTTTTGAAAATAAAGTGTGATATGTTCTTATATGTATTGATATCGGTTTAAATTTCATTTTTGCCTAGATGATTTATTTTACTAAACTTATAAAATAAATCATTCGAATCATCATTATGAAATCATCTTAAACTCATAAAATAGAATTCTGATAAAATTTTATGAGTTTTGATAAATGTCGTGAGAACTCAAGTCTTAATCCCTGATTGGCAACCCTAATTTTTTGGTTGAAAATGTAAAAATCGTAATACTAGATACACAGACTTTCAACTACAGACTAATCACAGAATTTTGATCATGGCCATTCATTTACACTGAAAATTACAACACTTGTAGATTCTAGTGCAAATAGATGGCCAAAATCAAAATTCTATAAATTTTGCAGTTGGATGTTTGTGTCTGATGTATTTTTCATGCAAAAAAAAACCAAGGTTGCTAATTTGGCAAAATATATAAAAAAAAATTAAAAAGTCAAAAAATCAAATCAACACACAAACTCTCATAATATTCTATTCAAACTCACATCACTTTTAAAATACAATAATATTACTTATCCATAACTTATTTACGGCCATTATCATTTACATATAACTGTTAATATTAAATATATATAAAAGAATAAAATTGTTCACTTTGAACAAAAAGTAAAAAAGTTAATTTTTTTTCCCAAACAACTAACTTTAAAAAAATTAATTTAAAAGCTAAATTACCAAATAATCTAATTTAAATTCAATTTACCTTTCACCTAAAAATATAAAAAATAAAAAAATTAAGTTTTAAAGTAGTTATCAATCGGCACTTAAAATAAGTTCCACCCTTTGAAGTGATCATGCTATTACTTTTTGTTTAAATCTCTTGTTTTTACATAACGGGGGAAGGTGCTGTTGCACAGCGCCATTTTTGTTTTAGTTTTCTAATATAGTTTTATAATAAAATTCGTTTATGAAGTAGTAATCCTTAAGTTTTTTTTTTTCACATATAAATTTAGGTTGATTCGAAACCTATAGTTAAGTGATTGAATAATATATGTTTAACAATTTTTTTGTCAAAAATATAATTTTATTCATTTATTTATAAAACAGTATTATGCGATCACTTAGTTACAGATATCAAGTCAATCTAAATATTTATGTAGATAATAAACTCGACAAATTTTATGCAATAAACAAATTTAATCATAAAAATATATTTAAAAATTAAATTAAAAATCATACACAACACGATGCAATGTATTTGCTGCGCAACACCTTCTTTCCTTTTTCACATAGTTTGAGGAATATTTGAAGAGTAATAATTGGATTTCAAAAGTTTGATTTTCAAAATCTCATATTGATCTTTTATTTTTCGGATCTCTTAAAACTTTTCCAAAAATTTAGTATCTATAAGATCATATACATATAGTGCTTTTTCAAAAAATTTGGAGTTCATGATACCTTTTTTTGGGTGTCTCGACAATTTAATATAGAAAGAAAAAGAAAAAGAAAAAAAAATTGTATATACAGAAACAAGCTAAGAATTAACCACAGGAGTTGAAGTTTTACCCATCAAAATGTATTTGACTTTTTTATTTTAATTTTTATAAAAAGATATGTTCATAAAGCTGAGAATTTAATATTTTTGTGATTTCTCGATAATTTATTTTTATAATTATGGCATAGGTAAAAAAAAATGAAAATTATAAGAAATCGAATGTACTTGGATTAATGAGAAATAGGGTAAGAGTTGGAAAAAATAGTAACGTTATCAAATGGAAATGAAAGTGGCACACCTGCAATTATTGCCAATCCGTGGGGGCCAAATGGGATCACTTTGCTTCAATATTTTGATGCTATGTTGCATGAGGTAATAATAAGTAACGGTCCTCTAAAGTAAGTATTATGCTCGGATTTTGGTCGGATTTTGACGACTTCGACGTTCCTCGAAAAATCTCAAAAAAGTAAAATTTTTTGCTATTAATGGAGTATCAATCAAAAATTATTCAACACTAAAGTTAGTTCTCTTGTTAAAATAGAAAAGAAAAAAACTTTTGAATGAACTAATTGCGTACCTTTTACTTTAAAGGGATGGTTCCATTTATATACCTTTTACTAGGCAGTAGGAGTGTAAAAATTGCCGGCCCAACGGGGACTGGAAATTCGCCTGAAATTTGACACTGTGCAGGTTCGGCCCGGTCCGACATCGGGCCCGACCCGGCTCTGCCCATACTGTTCATGGGTCGGGCCTGGGTTGCACCCCCAATAAAGTAGTAAATTAACATTATATTATAAATTTATAAATTAAATAACTATAAAAGTAAAAAAATACAAATTAAACAATAAAAAAATAAAAAAAATAAGGCTCGATCAAAGCCCACCTGAGGCCCGGGCTCAAGGACCAAGCCCATAACCCAAGTCTGAGTCATTTACTCCTAGAGCCTAGGCCGACCCCCGGAAAAAAAGATCCGGATCGAAAATTTGGTGGGAGCCCGTCGGGCTTGGCTTGCCCGGTCCACGGCCGGGCCGAGCCAAAATTACATAGCTACTAGGCGGAGGTTGAGTGTTAGTTCGTTGAAATTGGAATTGACTCCCCATGTATCGCTCAACGCGATTAACCTTGTTCCAAGCATTTTCGGTGCCTGATTCTCTCCAACATTTGAGGATTGACTAAGACATTATTCTGAGTTAATCAACTAACCGACATACGGCTTGATCTATTTCTTGATATAGCGAGTCTGCTCAACTTACTCAGGTTTTCTGTGGTCAATCCATGGGCTATTTCTAACTACCTGTTGATGGAACCTCCATATCAGTAAGTTCAATCGAAAATTTCAGGAAGACCAACTTATTTTATTAAATTTGTATCTCAAATGATATTGTACAATATATTAATCACAAACATTGATACAATTGATTTATGTCAACAAATAACTCAAAATAAAGAACTAAAAATTTCTCAATTTTTATAAAATAGGTCTATGTCAAATAGCAAAGATTCGAAACATTACTTTTTACACTAATTCAAAAATCAAAAGTCTCAATTGTTTGTGTATGGGGGACAACCCATAAATTATATTTTTTAATTAGTTGAACCTAGCCCAATCGAATCCGCTAATAGATTGGTCCCTACAAAGATAACTAAACGTGAACTGGCCAGCGGCAGCCTGTCGAAAGCCACTCCGATGATGAAGCTAGAACGAATTTAAAGAGAAAAATAGTTATAGAGACAATTTGACAGAATTTTAACTAGTAAAATGAACTTATTCGTACCTTCGGCTTGGGAGAGTTCCCTTTTTATAGGAGACGAACCCCCCTCCTCCTTTTTCTCTCATTCATGATGACTTTTGTCTGACACGCGTCCTTGCAAAACGAGTCTGCCATCCTTGTCCGTATGAACGGCGATGACAGACCAACTGCCATCATATCATCACAAATGCTAGCATCTCAGCCAGTTCTCTGGGCCGTGCTCTTAGTCATAAATTCTTCCTCCTAGGCTAGATCACACTTGATTGCTGAAATTCTTCAATCCAATCGCATTTAATGGAGTACGGAGCCTCCCAAATGTTGTACGAGTTAGGTTAGATCTCATTAAATGTGGATCTGTGGCCGACCACCTTGTTTGTGGAAAGGCCACTAGCATCCCACTGTACGGCCTTATTCTTGCATTTTGGGCGATCCGAGACTCCTTACTCAGGCTTAGGCCTAATTTCGGGCCATGCTTAGTCCCGGGCAATGGTGGATTTGATCTGTCTCCCTTCAGTTTGAAAATGTGAATAATAATTTAGAAAATTGAGTTAGTTATTCTATCATAATTGAAGTTTAATAGACTCTAGTTAATAGGCAAATAGAAACAAAAAAAAAAGTTTGCTAACAATACGCATTTGAGTGCAGAATCTACAACTTTTATATATGTTAATATATTTTGCATAAATGTTAATATATTATTTATTTATTACCCAAAGTTGGTTGAGTTTTCTTTAACAATTCTCAATAACTAAAAAGTAAAAAATAGATGAGAATAAAAAAGTTGTACCCTAGTAACCCAATGTTAATACAAAGGTAACTATGGCCTGTCAGAGAGATTTGGCATTTTTAGAAAAAGAAAAAAAAATTAAATTGTTTTAAATAATTATTTTAAATAGCTTTTACGTTTTTTTTACTAAAATATCTAATATTTAGAATCATGTTGATAGAGATCTGACAAAATTTTTGATGTGTTGACTATCAGCTACTTAATGCATAACTTACCTCCTTTCTATAAGTATGAGATCGGCTATATAAAAGATAAAGAGAATAAGAAAATATGAAAAACATATTTTGAAGAAAATAAAATTAGAAAAGACTTTAGGATCAGATGGTATCCCTGTAAATGTGTAAAAATGCCTAGGTAACGTGGGAATATTTTAACTAACAAAGTTCTTCAATAAAATCATAATAATCAGGCAAATGCCCGAAGAATTGAGAAAGAGTATTCTAGTACCTATATATCAAAACAAATGAGATATTTAACATTATACAATTATAGAGGTATTAAGTTGATGTTTCATACGATGAACAATTAGAATGAGTAATTGAATATCGTCTAAGGTTAACAACAATAGCGTCTGGAGATATCATATGATGGCTATCGGAGAAAAAAAAATTACGAAAAGGTATATTGATGTAATAAAAAAACATATATAATTGAGTTGTCACAACAATTAGATTACATGTAAAAGAAACAAATGAATTTTTAATTATAGTAGAAATACCAAAGGTCAGCTTTTGAGTCATTATCTATTTTCCTTAGTTATGAATGAACTAACTAGGTATATTTAAAATAATATTCTATGGTGTATGTTATTTACATGTAATATTATTTTAGTAGATGAGACTAGAAGAAGAGTCAATGCTAAGTTAGAAATATGGATAAATACCTAAGGTCGGCTTTCGAGTAATTAAGTAGGAAAAATTAAATATATGGAATATATATAATTTTAGCAATAATATCAGTACTAATAGTGAATAATTAAATATTCAAAATCAAGTGATATCTAAGAGTAAATATTTTTGTTATCTACATTCGATTATTAACAAAATTAAAGAGATTACAAATGATGTAACTCGTAGATAGAATCAAAGTTGGTTGGCCCAAGTAGAGGGTATATCTGACGTTTTATGTGATCGACGGATAACTATATAATTATAAAAAAATTTTATAAGACAACTATTAGACCAGCGATCCTATATGTAACAAAATATTGAGCTTGTAAGAAAGATCATATCAATAAAATAAGAGTTGCAAAAATAAAAATATTAAGGTGGATATATTGTAGAACTAAGAAAAATTAAATTAATAATGAAAAGATTCGTAGAAAGATAGAAATCGCACCAATTAAAAATAATTTGAGAGAAAATAGATTAATGTGATTTAGGCAAATACAACATACACCAGTTAATCCAGTAGTTAAGAAAAGCGACAAGATCATAGGTAATGAAAATAGTACAGGAATTTGTTAGAGCTGTTTACTAAATATTATGATTTTTTATTTTAATATTTTATTTTATTTTTTAATAAAATTAGTTTTTTTATTTTTTAAAAATCTTAATAAGCAATGTATGCGTTTTATTATTTATTTGATACGTGCATGGATTAAAGGTTCTTGTGGAATATGAGTTTTTGATTCACAGTTTAAATAGAATTGGGCAAACCATCGGTATGACTGTACCATAGAATTTTAGTAGACTTGTTTTAGTTACGGGAAACAGATAATAAAGTCGTATATTGTTTCGACTTGCTGTGTTAGTACACTTTGTGTGTATTAAACATAACCACGTTGTGATAATTAATTTTATACTGACTATATAAATTAATTGATACCCTATGATTATTATAAGTGTTTTTGCACGTAATTCCGAAATAATTAATTATTTACGTATATTTAATATTTTTTATTTTGATTCATTAAATGGTGTAATCTTTTATCGGTTTATAATCCCGGTGAGTTAGTTAATGATATTGATTATATGTTGAATATTAATTATTGACGAAATTCATATTCCAATAGAGCGGGATTGACAATACTCCCTTTAAAAAGTTTATAAGTTTTAACCAAACTAAAATCTATTTGTGGATTTAATTATCCGGCAGTCAAATAAATTATGCAAAAGGTCATAAGGATTTATTTAAGAAGCCGATTAAATATAATTCTTTAGCAGAATGAATTATAATTAATATTTTTATGAAGTTATTTTTGGGTTGATGTGGATTTCATAATTACATTGGGAGCTCAAGTTATATTTACTCCACAAGTCCTTGTTGTAACTTATTTATATACTATTATAAAATCTGACGCGAGAATTCATATCATTTGGTTAGTGATTAGGGGGTTAAAGTTTTCACATTCTCTAAAAATCCTAAATCTAACTAAGAAGGTTTTAAAGAATACGATAGATCAAACCCCACCCTTTGTTCGTATTTGGCATTCGAAAATACAGTAAAAGGCTTATGTCAGATATTTGACTAGATGCCAAAGACCGCGACGAATCGTTAACTGAAAATTATTGCAACAATTAAAATCATCCAATCAAATTTCAAAATGTATAATTCTAAAACTAACTTTGGGAGTATTACCGAGTTTTATTTTTAATTGTTAAATATCAAAATTTTTAATCTTGAGCATGTTTTGGCATTGCCTGTCCGAATATTTTTTGACTAAAATTATAGCATAATCTTAACATCTTGACAGTTTACCCCAACAAAATTGGTATACTTAAATTAATGTGAGATGACGTAGTAACAAAATATATAAACTTATTGAACCTAAATAAAGATATGGACCTTAACGGAGCATAATGACGTAAAAGAATTGATATAGTCACGCCTAATTAATTATGACAAAAGTTTAGTTTGGTTTGTTTTGATTATATTAAAATGTCTACTATGCGCCTACTTTTTATTTTTAAGTTATATAGTATTTAGGATATTGGCATGAATTTTTTTGTGATGAAAGTTGACTTTTAAAATTGAGAGTATTATAATTATTTTATTTAAAATTAAAGTATTTGAAATGTGTATTAGTTTTATTTTTTGAAAAAAAAATTAAAAAAAATTTAATAACTCTTTAGATATGCCCAACAGTACAACTTAAATGCTAATTTTTTTACCCCCCAAAAAATAGTTTTTTAAAGAGGCCATACAGGGCTATATAATATTGAAGAAAAAAATCGTGAAAATAGGTATGTGTATGAAATTGTTTTTTTTTGGCTTCTTTTTTTAGTAGTTTTTTCAACTTTAGTCAAAAAAATTTATTTTTTATTTTTTATTTTTTGACTTCTCAAATTTATTTGGTTAATAGAAAGCATAATTACAATTTTTTCCAAAAATATCAGAAGTTAAAAAGAATCCCACTAGTTTTAAGTGGAAATGTGACTTTGTGTTTGGTAATTTTCCTTTCTAATTTGGTCAAAAGTTCTATTTTTAGATTTATGTTGTTATCAAAAAAGTAGATAGTTATAATAAAGATATGAAAAAAAAATCAAATAAAAAGAGAGAAATTAGAAGAATCTAAATTTCTAAAATCAAAGTAACCCTAAAAAAACAAATGTGAGGATTGTTTTTCCCTCCAAGAGATTTGAAGGTACTCTCTACATGCCAAATTTTGCCAATGCCATGCACTTTTGTCTCCCAAAGCTGAAATGGAAAATGATTTCCTCTGACAAGCTCTAAGCTGTTGGCACCCACATGATCACCCCTGAAAGTGAAAAGCCAAAACCAAAAATTATCCATCTCATTCATCTCAATTTTTTGAAACAATCAGTTTCAAATTTTATATTTCTCCAATTTTAGGTTCAAAGCACTTTTTGTGCAAGCTTAAAAGACAAAACAAAAAGTATGAAAACTTCTAGATTTTGTTTTTGGTTTTAGCTTTCTTCATTTTCTAGATTTCTCTAATTAAAAGAACTCAAAAAAAATTGAACTAAATTTAAAGTAAAGTGTAACTATTATCTTTCTCCACCCATATAGTAATCAATTTCTAACTGGCAAATGATGCTAAACTACTTTGGTGTGTTTTTTTTTTTAATTTCTCATGATGCATCGGCTTTGTTTAACAATCGGCTTTAAGTCGCATTTATTATCTTTTTATTTTTAAAATATACTTTTAGTTTTATTTTTTAACCTCAATTTTTTTGCCTAATTTGCTTGTTGACTTTTTGTCCTTTTGTTTTTTTTGCTTATTAACCTATAATATTTTTATATATTTTTTAGAAACTTCATAACTTTTATTATACATATTATTTTTTTTATAAAAATTATATTTTTAAAATTTACTCATCAAAATCTATCAAATAAGATCTATATTGAATATAAAATTATATAAGAATAAAAAAAAATTATAACAATTTTTTTTTAACTTAAATCTTTTTGCCATCACCGAAGCTTTTTGGCTTTAAGTCTCTCACCTACGATTTACCAAATAAACTTTATACTTATTTGGCTTAAAAAGACTTTAAATAAAAATCTTGCCTTAATGCCAAGTTGCCAAACGAGTCCTAAGCCTCTCTTGGAGATAGCTTAAAAGTTACTTTTTTATAAAAAAATAATAAAATTTAAATTATACTATTTAACATATAAAAAACTCGGTAAATTACACTCACGTCTCCTTATGCTTAGATTTATTTCAAGAAATCTCTTGAGATAACTCAAATGACACTACACTTCCTTTTATTTTAGTTGTTTGCATTAGATTCTCCTTTTTATACTAACTGTGTTAAAGCATTAACATAACTTGTTTAGATCATCATTTTATTTTCTTAATATTCTACATATATCCATTTCTTAATATTCCACCTACAACTAAAGAGGCCCAAACACACCCCTCCATTTCCTTTAGGCTTATCCCCACCACCACTCCCACCTAACAGACCTAGATTCTCCACCAATTTGCAAGCGAAAACCATGGCAATTTCTGCAAATGAAATTGAAATTTTCTACAGCACGCTTGAGGACCCCAATTTTCACCACCATCCAAACGATGTTCTCAAAGACCCTAGATATTTTGTGATGATTGAGAAAAAGGCAAATCCATTTGTTTACCAAAAACACAAAATAATCCCCTCCGAGAGAAAATTCTCTTCAAAATACCAAGCGATTGCGTGCGGGTCCTTTTGTCGTGTTTCAGGACTTCACCAAAAAGTAATGATGCATGAAAATGAAAGTAATAAAAGAATTTTATTATTTCGATGGGGTTACAACTGAGTACTGAGATTACAAGCTAAGTTACAAACTACTCCTATCAGCTATCGAAAGAAAATTGCTACGAAAATTACAAGAAAATAAAACAAAAGATAAAATAAAAAGATAGGCAGATTTGTCGATTTTTGTGAAGTCCCTTTCACTGTGCTTATGTTCATCCTTTTATAGACTGATTTATAACGCTCGCAACTGCTTTTACAACCGTCTTCATCATGGGTCATTCTTTGCTGACTTGGAAAGTTAATCCACTATGTTAGTGGGTAATTTCATTTTGTCTCCACGTTCTCAATAGCTGCTTTGGCCTTTAAACGTGCATGGCTTCAATTATGACACATATCCTTTTGAGAGGATTATGATTTGTGACACCTATCCTTTTAAGAAGACTGTAATTGTGGCACCTGTATACCATGGATAATTATCCCTTCAATAATGACTCCTTCGATTCTAATAGTTAACCAATGTAGGCGCCGAATAAAACCAAAATGGGTATCTCGACAGACTTTTCAACTAAGCCTATATTGACAAATTGTTAGCCATTTAATTTCTGGCATACGTTATCCGTCATTCTTTTCACTAGACCACAAGTCTCAAAAGATATTTTATACTATTAATAACATATTTTATAGATAGTCATTTACTTGATAGGTCATTTATCCTTATCGAAAAGGTTTGGATGAATGTGGTGTAAACAATTGCCCCCTCATTAATGGAGTTTAAGTTCTTTTAATCCAATTAATGATACCTTTTAATGACTACGGTTAAATAATAAATACAGCCGCGGACAAAGCATGGGATAATACGAAACATTTAAATAAGCTTACAAAGAAGCCTAAACGTCATTTTGTCGTTTCTTTGTACTCTGTTATTCGTCTTCTTCATTGAGAACCTTTTAAGTATCAACTTAACATCCATGGCTCCTAGAAGAAGCTCCAAACCTTCCTATGTTACACGAAGATTCCCTGCTGACCTCAAGGATTATATGGATCAATATGGTAATCATTACATCCTAATTCAAAACCCTAGTTCAAGTTCGAACTATATTCTTGGCCCTATTCTCGAACCGAATATGACCGAATCACTTTCTTATAGCTATCCATTAGCCCCAAATGAACCTTTCTTACTTCATCAACCATTTTTAAATTGGATCAAATGGGATGGACCATCGCCTCTTCGTAGTTGGATAAATCCTAAACAAGATTGGTCCAATTGGGTATCGCGTTTGACTCCCTACATTGGCCAACAATGGGACAACCTAGGTATTCGGGAGACCATTATGCTTTCGACTCATACCCTTGACATGAACAAATGGGTATTGGATGCAGCAGTATGTTTTTGGTCTACATCCTGTAATGCCATGATTCTTTCTTGTGGGTTTATGTCACCCACGATACTCGACGTTGTCCATCTTACTGGCCTTCCATTGACAGGCCTTGAAGTTAATGCATTGTTAGTCCCTGCACCGACTTGAAAAGAATATTTGAAATCTTCAGGTATGGAATATTCTGAACTGATCAAGATTTATGACATTCCCTCCTCTATTGTTCCTTCCTTCAAAGAGATAGTTCTTTTTTATCTTTTCTGGCTCTGTCGCTTTCTTTTGGCTATTCCTAGTACTAAGGTTACCAATGAGTATTTATCGATAGCCATTTGTTTGGCTCAACAAAAGAAATTAGCCTTAGCTCCTTTTTAGATATCTTCCATTAATTGTTCTTTTATGTAACTCACCATTGAGGGACTCTAAATGATATGCCCCTTTGGTAATACTTTTGCTATTCGAAAAGGACCTTCATAATTTGGTGACCACTTATCATATTCAGGATCCTTCAAACCTAACGGTGATGTAGTTTTCCAAACTAGGTCCCTTTTTATAATGTTTTTTCTTTTTACTCTCTTATTAAAAGCCCTCTCAATCTTTTTCTTTTGGACTTGAATGTTAGTAAGGGCTTGCAGCCTATGCTCTTCAAGATCTCGGACTCTACGGCCATTGCCTCATAAAACTGATCATTAGGCAAATGATTACGGTCAGCTACTCTTTGTGATCGCACAGTCACCTCCATAGGTAATACAGCCGTATGGCCATATACTAAATCAAATGGAGTAGTTTGCGTACTATCCCTTTTCGATGTTCGATAAGCCCACAATACTTCTGATAACAACTCATGATACTTTCGAGAATTATCCTCAATGACTTTCGATGGAGTCATTTTTATTATTTTATTAGAAGCCTCAGCTTGCTCATTTGCTTGAGCATAATATGGCGTTGAGTTTATCATTTGAATCCCATATTTTTGAGCAAATTCTTTGATGTCACTCCCATTGAAAACTGTACCTTGATCTACAATTATTAACTGTGGTAATCCAAATCGATGGATTATATGTTCTTTTATGAACTGTATAACACTCCTTTGTGTTACATTTTTTATAGGAATGGCTTCAGCCCACTTCGTGAAATATTTTGTGGCCACCAGAATAAAATCATGTTATTGTGAGGATAGAGGGTGAATTTGTCCTATTAAATCCATTGCCCATCCTCGAAATGGCCAAGGTTTTATAATCGAATGTAACTGTAAAGCTGGAACCCTTTGGATAGGTTCATATTTTTGACATTCTTGACATCCCTTAGCATAAGATATGCAATCCTTTCTAATAGATGGCCTATAATATCCATATCTTCTAATTAACCATCTCATTTTTTCTCTTGCTTGATGGGCCCACAAACTCCTTCATGAACTTCAGCCATGACTTTCATAGCTTCAAATTGACTAATACATAAAAGTAATAACTCATCCGAAGCCCTTCAAAACAATTCATTCTTGAGAATAACATAATTTATTGACCTGAACCATGTGGTTCTATCAACAGTACTTGAAGGATCTTGCAAAAAAATTTTATTTCATTTCTCCAATCACTTTCGATCGGTTCATTATGAGATTCATTATAAAAGATTTCTAAATGAGTTATCTTATTTTGTAATGAACATTCTCTTTTTTGTATTTTTATTAACCTCTTATCCTTTCCTTTCAGGATCTTAATTCCATAAGCTAACTGTGCCATCTCATTGGCATCATTATTATGTAGCCTAAACACATGTTCGAACTGAATTTCTGTAAAGTTCAATATTAATTCTTTTGCTTTGTTCAGATAGTCAATTAATATGTCATTATGACATTGATACTCACCAGTTATTTTCCAAATCACTAATTGTGAATCTCCAATAACTTTTAAATGAGTTATTTTGAATTCTAAAGCTATTTCAAGGCCTATCACCAAAGCTTCATACTCTGCTTGGTTACTCGAAAGGACTTGCTTTTCAATCAATTGAAAAGCGAAAGGATATCTTTTTTCATTAGGAGATACGATAACCACACCTGCTCCTACTCCTTGATCATTCTTTGACCCATCGAACATGAGCTTTCAAGTTTGCATTGTTACGCAATTTAGCTCACATAAGTCATTTTCTATTTTTCCTAATGATATATTCGGATGATCTGCTAAAAAATCAGCTAATGCTTGTCTTTTAACAGGCTTTTGAGGCATATATATAAAGTTGTATTCTATTAAGGACAAAATCCATCTCTCTTGTCTTCCTCTTAGGATGGGTTTAGCTAACATTTGCTTAATGATGTCAGTTTGTGCAATGATGTGTACTGTCGAAGGCAATAGATAATGTCTCAACTTCATTGCAGAAAAATATTATGCTAAACATAATTTTTTAATAGATGTATACCTAATTTCAGCATCATTTAACCTTCTACTTAAATAATATACTGCTTGCTCATGACCATGTTCGTTATTTTGTGTTAATAAGTATCCTATCGAATTGTCATTAGCAGCGACATATAGCTTTAAAGGTTTACCTGAAATAAGAGGCATCAAAACAGGGGGTTTAATCAAGTACTCTTTTAATCTTTCGAAAGCTTCTTAATATATCTTCTCCCATTTGAATTCATCACCTTCTTTCAACTTAAGCAATGGAGAGAACGCCATCGTTTTTCCTGCTAGGTTTGCAATAAATCTTCTCAAAAAATTTACCTGTCCTAAAAAACGTTAGAGTTCTTTTTTTGTCAATGGTGGCTTAGCTTCTATAATAGCTTTAGTTTTGTTTTGATCGACTTCTATCCCTCTTTTATATACTAAGAACCCTAAGAAATTGCCTACTGAAACTCCAAAGGCACATTTTAATGGATTTATTTTGAGCTGGTGATTTTTCATTCTTTCGAATATTTTTCGAAGATATCCTAGATATTCTTCTTGTTGATCAGATTTGATCAAAATATCATCAATATATATTTTCATTATCTTTCCTATAAAGTCATGGAATATGGTATTTATTACTCTTTGATACGTCATCCTAGCATTTTTTAATTCGAAAGGCATTATTATCCATTCGTATGTGCCTAAAGCACCTGGACATCTAAAAGCAGTTTTGTGTGTATCTTGTGGAATAATAAAAATTTGATTATATCCTGCATGTCTATCCATAAACGATAAAATTTTGTTATTGGCTGCTGAATCAACTAATAAGTCAATTACTGGCATAGGATACTCATCTTTAGGACTTGCTGTATTAATATTTCTATAGTCTATGCAAATCCTTAGTTTTTCATTCTTTTTCATTACTTGTACTATTTTTGACAGCCATTCAACATACCTGGTTGTTCTGATAAACTTAGCTTTTAATAGCCTTTTGATTTCTTCTTTTATTAGAAGAACAATTGAATTATTCATCATTCGAAGAGGTTGCTTGTGAGGTAAAAAAATTAGCTTAATAGGTAATCTATGTTTTACAATATTCTTATCTAAACCTGGCATTTCATCATAATTCCATGCAAAACACATTCTTTTAATTCAATTAACAAACTTATAAGCTTATTTTTCATTACAAGATTCAAACTAGAACTTACAAAAATAGGTCTGGGATCTTCATTAGATCCTAAATTGACCTCTTCTAGCCTATCATACACTTCTACATTTACATCGTCTAATTTAACAGGTGTAGCAGTAAGATCTTCCATCGTCAACTTTGTCTCGTCCACATGATCATTCTCATCCACGTATTCTGATCAGTTACATGAACAACTACCTTCCATCTTGCGTTCAAGAAAAAACAGATAAAATCTTTCGAAAGTAGACTTTACTGACTTCTCCTCTTTTGTTAACTTGTCTGATTCCCAATATCCTAGCACTTTCTTACTCATTCATCATATCAATCTTTTTTGCAGGCCTTCTGATGATATTAGGCCTAGGAAAACTCTGATTTACTTGCTTTAAACTTTGTTTGACCAATTGAGAAATTTTCTCTCCTGATAGACTCACAGTTTTTGCCATTTCGGCGACCTTTGAATCCCATGCTTTATATAATGGAGCCTCATTATTGTGTACATCAGCTTTAAATGGATTTCGATCAGCCCAGCATATTTTCATCTCTTTTTTACCTTCATCATCTTCTTGTTTCGAGAAGATCAAAGCTTGGTGTAGGGAGGATGGAACACATCCATTAGAATGTATCCAATCTCGACCTAAAAGCATATTATAATTTGATGACGAGTCTACTACGAAGAATGTGATAATCATCTTCCTTTTTGCAATGTTTATCGACAATGCCAACACACCATGCGTGGATGAAGTCCCTCCAGCGAAGTTACTAACTGTAACTTCGGTGGAAATCAAATCTTCGACGTTCTTCTCAAAATACCTTAACATCCTCAATGGCAGTATATTAACTACTGCCCCATTGTCAATAAGCACTTTGTTAACCATCCTTTCGTTGGCTATGGCTGTCATGTATAAAGGTTTCGAATGCCTTACCAATGTTGTCTTAGGAGTTTGCATAACAGCCTATGATACTCCAGTTATATCCTTTCGAATCTCCAATGAACATGACAAAGTCATTTTATCCTCATCCTTTTTTATCTTAACTGCCGCCGCTGAATGATCTCCAACGTCTCCATTGAGACCAGTAGGCAGGTTTGGTTCTGCCTGGAACCTCTTTGGTAAAATCAACATCATTTTACAATCTGCGTTTGGCAAAACTGACCCAAATTGGATTGTCTCCAACCTTTTTCCAAAAACTCCTAAATTTGAGCCGTTCGAACTCTGATCTTTGTCTTGACTCTTAACTGCATCTTCCTCCATGTCTGATGCCTTATTTTACTCATCTTCTGACATGAGTAATTTCTTGACTTCTTCTAACTTTCTTGCTAAGGCAGCCTTTGAAGTTGACTTTTTCCCCCAGTCTGCTCATCTGACTTGCTTTTACCTTCTTGTTTAGTTGACTTCAGTCCTTCCCTTGTCCATACCATGTTTGGTGCATTTCGACAAAGAAATGGTGGGCTTCTAAGATAATCTGGATGCACGTATGGTAAAACTCTATTAGCAAACTTTCGCTGTAGTCTACGTTTTTGGGATGTAATATCTGGCACATACCATCCTTCATGAGAAGAGAACTTAGGGTGTCTCAATCTATCCCATCGATCAGCAGGAAAAACAGGAGGTCTCACCATTCTTCTTTGAGATCCCTGAACACTTGTCAATTTTCGAAAGGTACATCCCTTCGAAATCATTGCCAGGGTGCTGGTGCAACTTTGTCGTGTGGCCAATTAGTTGGTCGTCTTCCATGGCACTTCATGTTTTGAGTTGCTGGAAAACACGGTACTACTAGATTCCTATTCAACAGAAATGGTCCATTATTTGGGCCATACATCTCAACTTCGCAAGGTCCAAAAATACATGGGTCTGGACCCTCATAAATTAATTTAGCCTCGACATAAATCTATAAATCGCCTCCACCCATTGTGTTGAAGCGCAGTACTGCCTCTGAGAAGCAAGCTTTCATCTCTTTTTCTGCTATCTCTATTTCGGCTTTTTGAACAGCTCTTCGACATCGAATACAAATGAACTTATGTCCTGCAGTATCTTGTATTGTAGATTTTTCTTTGTCCAACTTTACAATTTCTTCTTGAGTAATCACACTCGGTAGCTTCCTCACAAACTTTCCAAGGTCAGCTGATATCATATTGATGTTGAGCATGTCAGAAAACGGATCACTATCAACTTTCATGATCTTTTTTTCTTTAGCATACTGTAGCATTTCTTTTTGAATTACATGTTGTATAGAATTTTGAAATGTGATGCAGTTATTAGTGGAATGCCAAAACGAATTATGCCATTTACAATATTATTTTTCCTTCATTTCTCTTTCAGGTGGGATTGAATGACCACTCGTCAAAGTGATGAATCTTTGCTTTACTAACTCATCGAATAGTTCATTTGCCTCAGAAAAGTGAAATGAATACTGTCGTAGAGTCGAAGGCTGGTTCCTTTTGTTTAATTGTGTAAAAGGTAGATTTAATGGTTTTTTTCATTTTTTGCAAAGTATCGCATATAATCGGAGTTTTTTCAATTACTTGCGCTACATCTATTTCTACATCCCCCTCGACCTCTTGATAGTAGGTCTCAAGAGAAGTTGACTTTTGATGCATTTCTGCTTTTAATAAGCCTTTATACCTGGTGGCTCTTGAGGCTAACTCGAACAAATTTTTGAATTCTATTCCTTCGAACTTTTTTCTTAGTTCGAGATCCAAGCCATTCTGGGCTAATCTTACTAATTCAGCCTCTAGTAAAACAACATGACACCTATTTCTCATTCTTTTAAATTTACTAAGAAATGGGTCAACAATCTCTGTTGAATGTTGTTTCAATTGTACTAAATTTGCCATAGTCACTTCAGGTTTAGTCCTGAAGAATTGAGCATAGAACTGATCTTCCATCTCTTGCTAATTTTGGATTGAATTGGCTGGTAGATTGATAAACCATGTGAATGCAACCTTAGTTAAGGAATGCGAAATAATTTCAACTTAAGATAATTATTATTTTCTACTTCTCCACATTGCAAAGTAAATCTACCTATGTGCTCAATGATCGATGGTTTTTTTCTCTTGAAAACAAAGTGAATTCATAAATTTTATAATTTCTTGAAAAACCTAAATTGTCTGCCCAATATGGATAGGGCTTTCGAAACATGGGTCTTTCAGCCCATCGAGGGGCTGGTCCGTAGAGATCTTGCATAACCTCTATGATTTGATCTCTATTAGCTATGAATTGTTGGCCCATCAAAAGGTTGACATTCGTAGGTTGACCCATCAATGGGTTAACGTTTATGGGTTGTTCGACCTGTGGTGGAAAAAGTTGATCAACCCTAAAAGGATCCACAACTGGTGGATTAGGATAGGTAGGCTCAACAACAGGTGGTGTTAAATATGTTCCTATTGAAGGTCTATTGACATTTGAAGGTCGATGACCTCGTGGTCCTGACGCTTGAGGGTTTCTTGGCTCGTAAATAGGACTATAAAATGTCCCATGTCCCTGAGAAGTTATAGGTTCATAAGTAGGGTTATAACAGACCTGTTGTTGAGAATGGCCATAGTTGGGGCCTATCGATGTTCCTTGATTTTTCACGTGTTCTCCTCAAAGGCATACTGACATTGGCCACTTAATTGGACGTGGAATTAGTGGACGTAAGTACTTCAGCACCGATAATAATATTTTTCATTGCCATCACGAAATCTTGTTCTTCCTCATTCGGATTGCTGAACACTTCAAATATTTTCTATCTTTCTTATACAGAAAGCCTTTCCAGGATTTTCGACTGGCTATTTTGGCCATTCGATTGGTCAATTTCATTAACTGTGTTCGCTTCATTGATAACTTTTGTGGGAGTTACATCTTCTTGCACTGTCTTATCTTTGCGAGTCTGAACCATATTGCTTTCTGACTTAGTGAGAGTCCCACTGGGCGTGCCAAAATTTTATTTATCAAAAACACCAAATAATCTCCTTCGAGAGGAAATTATCTTCGAAATACCAAGCGATTGCGTGCGGGTCCTTTTTCCATGTTTCAAGACTTCACCAGAAAATAATGATGGATGAAAATAAAAGTATTAAAAGAATTTTATTTCGATGGGGTTACAACTGAGCACTGAGATTACAAGCTAAGTTACAAACTACTCTTATCAGCTATCGAAAAGAAAAATTGCTACGAAAATTATAAGGAAATGAAACAAAAGATAAAATAAAAAGATAAATAGATTTTTCGATTTTTGTGAAGTCCCTTTCACTGTGCTTATGTTCGTCCTTTTATAGACTGATTTGTAACCGCTCGCAACTGCTTTTGCAACCGTCTTCGTCATGGGCCATTCTTTGCTGACTTGGGAAGTTAATCCACTCTGTTAGTGGGTTGTTGCATTCTGTCTCCACGTTCTCAATAGCTGCTTTGGCCTTTGAACGTACATGGCTTCTATTATGACACCTGTCCTTTTGAGAGGATTACAATTTGTGACACTTGTCCCTTTTAGAAGACTCTAATTGTGACACCTGTATACCATGGATAATTATCCATTCGACAATGACTCCTTCGATTCTAGTAGTTAACCAATGATGGCACTGAATAAAACCAAAATGGGTATCTCGACAGGTTTTTCAACTAAGCCTATATTGACGAATTGTTAGCCATTTAAATAAGAAAAGTGGAATCCAATAATGGCTCAAGATTCAAATTCGATGGCTTGCGATGTGCAATGACTTGTGATGGCGACTCAAATTTGATGAATGAGATTTGGGAAAGAGAGCGATGGAGACAACGCTCCATGGCTAAACCCATCTCTCTCTCTCTCTCTCTCTCTCTCACAGAAAAAAATCACCATTGAAATACTTCCACACCACACGCCATGTACGGACACAACAATTCACTGGTCGATTAAGCTGCCACCAACTTCGTTGGCCATTTCCCCTTGCTCGATCTACTAACTCCGCCACCAAATCTTCTTCCAATCATCCCGGCGGAGAACGAGTTCAACCCGACGACGGTGGCACCGCCGAAGTTGGAGGTTAGTTACAGCGGCAACGGGTGCAGTAGCTAGGGGTCTTCTAGTTCACTTTACCCACATCTACGGCCACTTTGGTCCGATCCCTAACCCTAAACAGAATAATGAAGCGGCCATCTTCCTCCTCCCTCCCTCTTTGAAAAACTCCATAACCTCTTATATTTCTCTCTCACAAATATTGGTCTTTTTTATTTTAATTAATTAATTTTAAAAAATAATTTAATTACAAGGTAAAATAGTAAAAGATTATTTTTCGTTAACGACATTCTCCAATAAGTCTGATAGAAGAGGTTAGTGTCAATTCAGTAACTTCAAGAGATATTCCTAAAATAAGTTTAAAACTCAGAAAATATAAGTTTAATTTATCCTAAAAAATTTAATTAACTTTTTTTCTTATTTTTTTAAGAAAATGCCTTTTCACATCAACCCAATACTCTAATTTTTTTGAATAAAATAATTATAATATTCTCATTTAAAAAGTCAATTATATTTACAAAAAAATATCATGTCAGCATCCTAAATACTCCAACTTAAAAGTAAAAGATAAAGGTATATTATGTTGGGAGAATTTCCAACGCCGACATAAAATACATGCTCGGGGATCCAGAAAATACATCTTTATTAAACTTTCA
>JAOTRH010484350.1:0-25011 GCA_034768845.1 Heliamphora exappendiculata | reverse complement strand
TAAGGAAACTGCGATTGCAGGACTCGGTTTGCAAATTCTATTTTATTATTCCTGTTATTTCATTCTCTGTAATTTCATTTTATTGTAAATTGTTGAAAGTTTAATAAAGATGTATTTTTTAGATCTCCGAGCATGTACTTTGTTTTGGCGTTGGATATTCTCCCAACACTCCGTGCCGAACACTTCATAGTGTTGAGGAAGACACTATTTGGAGATTGTTTTGTAATTTGATTAATGGTAAGCTATCTACCGCAAGGTGTAGGAAATGTGATGCTATAGTTGTGAATATCATAAGGACATATGATCCTACAAGCAATAGATTCAAATTAGGTAGAAGACTGGTGGAGTTGACAAGAAGTGAAGTCATGTTAATTTTTGGGATACAACGGGGTGATCAGGCCATGAATTTTCCATATGCGACTACGGTGAGTTCTTCGTTGGTTCGACGTAGATTAGTAACTAATAATCAGTTGACTGGGCAAAAAATTAAAGAGATGCTCGAGACATTGGTCAAGGGTGAATCCCAAAAAATGTTGACGATGTTGCGTGACTAATATGCATGTACATTTGTCTTGGTCTATTCTTCTCAACCAAGGGGACCACGATAGGGTGTACATACCTAACGTACATGGAGGACTTAGATAATATGATGGAATATGATTGGGCCTGTGCAATTCTCAATACACTTGTGACATTGTTGAAAATTAATTACCATACTCTGCATAAAGTCTCAAGGTTATAGTGGCATTGCAGGTAAGCCGCCTCATTGCAATGTTATATGTTTTTGTTTTTAACATTTTAAAGTTGTTCAATTAAGTAAAAACGATAAATGTGAACTTGTTCTATTAATACAGTATTGATTATGTGAACACACAACCATCGTGGAAGCAGATTCCTCTGATTCATTTCCAAGATTATTGAATTGGGATCTGGCAAAGTTTGAGACACATGCAAAGGACGTGTCTCTAAATGGCATGCAAAAAAAATAGGGTAATGCATAAATTTTTGCTTTCTATGGTAATGTCATTTGGGTATGGTTCTCACAGTGTAGTAATATCATTAGAGTATAGAAATATAGTTCTCACTCTAATATAATTGTTGGTCAAGGGTAGCAATGCCCCCACCCAATAATTATCATAGAAATCTAAAGTGTCCACAGTTTGCAAGCAGCTTATCATTGTTCTCGTTTTCTAGCATTATTCAAAATATTATGCAAAAAATAGAAAGCTTTGCAAACAAAATTGATAAAAATGCAAACATTCTAATTTATTACAAAATGTAAATCCCAGTATTTGTTTGTGTGCAATTGCAAATGCTATTTTATAGGTAAATCATCAGGAGTTGGAAGCATTGAGATACAAAATAAAGAAACCGAGGCTGAAAGTGAAAAAAAGAAGGATGTCTAGATTGAAGATGAAGCAGGCAAGTATGTTAATCAACGTGTTACGGTGAAAGAACGACATATTCCAACAGAGGAACACAATTACTCTCGGAATGAAGTCAATCAAGAGATAGAGAATACTTCGGAGTGGTTGAATCAAGTAGATGAAGACTTTATTGGTGATTTGTGCAATGTTCTCATCATGTCAAATGATGAAAACACTGAGTCTGCCCCTAAGGTCGTTGAAGGTAATGAGAAAGTGATAAATATGGAAATGTTGATTCAAAAGCTTCGAAAAGAAAATGAGGATTTGAAAAATGATAATGAGCAAAAATCAAGGCTGGTTTGTGATCTTGAGGTTGAGGTCATCCTGCTTAATGATAGAGCCACCACTCTTTCAACACCCATGGAAGATCAATATGAGCTTATTGAAAAGGTTAAGAGGATGGATACAGAAATTATTTCATTGAATCATACAACTGGTGGGCTAAGGGAGGAGACATTTGAATTAAGGGCCCAACTTGAGAAACATGTAGTTCATCATATAACCCAAGTAGTTGTGAGAAGTAGCTCGGCAAACACAGAGAAGAAGCAAGAAGATATAAAGCTGCTCGATGAAATGTTAAACATAACTCCATGATAAAAGAGACCAAAACAAAAGCGAGGAAGGAGAAAAAATTCCTATAGTACGTTTACAACGAAAAAAAGACTAGGGGGAGAAAGAAGGGGCTTAATGAACAAGCACAGCCTATTGTTGTGGATGCTGACTTAGAGCCGAACGGTGGGAATGTTGCAGATAAAAGGTTCAGACCATTGAATTGCCTAATTAGGAGGCCAGTGTTTGCTATGTCATCCGGTGAAAATCAATTAAAGATAGCCTCAATATGGCAGTCGCAGGATCTTGGGTATGTGTACAATTTACTTCCAATAAATACGTTATTACAGATATCAACAAATTGATGAATATTAGCCTTCTACAGGATTTGTGTGTGGTCGGGGAGCAGAAACATTAGTTCTGTGTTTGTAGAAGACATCAGGTCACTCATAATAGAGTTTGACACTTTGACCAATGTAAGTTAGTTACCTATATGTGAATATTTATCATTTTATGATAAATATTCACATAATGCTTTTGCTTTTCTCAAATTCGAACCTCCATTCAATTTGCTCGTCATCTAAACCAATATTCTCATCCCCAGTACAGGATGACCATAGTGGCCAATGTCAGCACCACGTCCACGACCATAAGCCTTCACATGCATATCAACCCGATCAATGCCCTATTTGACAAACAATGAGCACATTATCTGTAAGTCCTCATCGTTATTCAACAAGTAGTTCGAATGCCCCATGAATGAGTATGTCAACGATACCTTGCTAAATTCGATACTATCCCACTTGGAGCACAACTTGCATAGTAACTGTTCGTAGGTGCAACTTTTTGAAATTACAATCTTTGCCGTAAACTCATTGTACTTACACAGTAAAATCGATTGACAGTTCATTCCTCTTTTCTATGCACCCAAAATAAAAATGAAAAAAATCTATCATAGTTAGCACATGAGAATATGAGAATATATGAACGTATACTCATCCTGTGTATTATAAGTTATTTTATTATGTTAATATATTCTTACTTTTATCACAAGTTATTTTATCATGTTAATATATTTTTACTTTTAAATAAATTATATATTCTTACTTTTATCACAAGTTATTTTATCATGTTAATATATTTTTACTTTTAAATAAATTATCTTATCATGTTCTCATATTCTTATAAGTTGTTGGCATTACCCTTCACATAACATCAAAAATTGCATTTTATCAAACTGAATAACCTTATTTTATCAAACAAGTATTCTGTATACGAACATCAATATTCTCATTTTTTATAAAATAAATTATATTTTCGACTTAAAAAGTTTTTCTTTTCTACATGGTTGCAATTTAACTCTCCACTAACTATCTGAAGTGCAAAAGATAGAGTTTATAATGCAAACAAGTCTATGATGCGAATAGCAAAAATAAATAGTTTATAATGCAAACAGGTCCACGAAAATTATTATTTTTTGAAGTGCTATTTTTTACAATACACTGACTTTCATATAAGCAATAATTAATATTTTCTAAAAGTGATTTCGCTCAAGAACTTGTAACCTCGAAATCTGTGTAATAGAACGGTGTAATACAATATATTTTCGAAATCTGTGTAATAAAAATGGCTTCAGCTGAACATGTAATACAATATAATCTAATCTATTTATGATACTTTATTATCATAAAGTCAAAATTCAACTTGCCATATAAAATCTTATATTTCTAGGCTATATTTTATTACCATAACATGCTGAAGCAAACATAGAATCATAAAATATATTGAAATTAGAATTATATAAAATGATAAAGACTTCATAAATATTACTTAGCATGTGCTATAACGTTGAAAAATATATCTGTTTAGTATTAAATGATATCAAATTATATAAAAAAGATTTTGAAGGTATAAAAATCTCAAAAAGCATTAAAAGAATTTCGTAGGATATCAGTTTATAGCGTATGATTTATCCTTAAATAAGATATCAAAATAAGTCTCTAGGCTAATTAATCCTAAATTAAAAATTGAATCATAGTTTTAACAAACACCTCATTGTATTGTGGTAACCTAAACTTTTAGCTCAAACAAGAAAAAAAAAACTGCTTTACTAGTTTTTAAGTAATAATTTATAGAAATAATTAATTATTCGTCCAATTTAAAGTACTGTATAGGTATGGGTCCCATTGTTAATTTTTTTGAGCAAATGTTTTATATTTTTAATTATATTTTGGTATATGATCAATAAATCCATCTTTTTATTCATACGTATGCATCTATTGCTTAAAATACAATTTCGTTTTTGGCGTTTTGGGAACTCTTTCTTTTACGTATTTGCTACGAGATAAACGGAATTTTGAAATCATGGGAAATTTGTTATTCGAATTCGAATGTATTCTCATGGAATCAAAGAGTTGAGAACTCATTTCAATTTCGGAAGCAGTCGATATACAGCTTTGCGATTTTCTATTCGAAGGCCATTATCGATTTTGAAGGCTTATAATTTTGAAGAAAACAAATTGTTCTCTATTAATCGTCTTTGAGAGATCGATGGTATGTTAAAAGATTCCATCATTTTTTCAATCAATTGTTTGTAATTATGTTTTGTAGTTTGAAGTTGGCGTTGAATATTGACCATATGCTTATACGAAATATGTTGTTTATATTAATTTGTTTTCATTACTTTCGGTATTTGCATGTCATGATTTTTAGCAAGAAGCTTTGTTTTAATTGTGTTTCAATTTAAAGAGTTTCTACATTGTGTTCATAATTGTGTGTTGCTTATTTATTTGTCTTTTGTATAAGTTATTAAGTTTGTTGGCATTTTGAGATTTCTATGTTACAAAAGGATCCATGAAGCAGTGCTTCCTATACTATAGTCTTTTTAGTGTCTAACTATTGATGCTGCAAATATTGTTACTATGAAACACAAATTTTTGTAGTGCAAGTATTTGTTTTGTGGTTGATGTGGTTTTTGATGTTATGCTCTTCATGTTTCACTTTTGGTATATGGACAGCTCATGCATTTTATTGTGCAAATATAGAAAATTCACTACTGCAATGAGGATTGATCGGACAACTTGTTTTGACACCATTATTTCGAATACTTGCTATAAGTGGTCTGATTTGAAGAGTGCAACAATATTTTTGTCTTATTCTTTTCCCGGCCATCCCAATTGTTTATTAGACAACGATGATGATTTGGATGTTTTGTTTATGTTGATGGGGAATGTTTTTGGTTGTTGTGTTGTTGTTTGTATCAGTAATGTGAGGAGTAATGTTGATCCTATATTGGTTGGTATGGATGAAGGCAGTAGCAATGTAAATATTGGTAATCGTCGTTGCGATTTTAATAAAAAAATGGATAATGTCAATGTGGGGTGGGAGGTTGACATTGGCAGTGATGTTGGCATGTTGTCAAGTTTCTCTCAGCATAAGCGCAAAGAATTAATGTCGTCCAATTGGTCTAAAGCAATAACTCATGTGGGTAAGAGATTTGATGGTGGTCTGTGTGAATTTTGAAATACTCTAGCTAAGTTTGTGATTGAGGGTGGTTTTGAGTTTAATTATGTGAAAATCGACAAGGTACAGGTTACTGCTCAATGTTGTAATAAAGATAGCAAATGATACATGTAGGAGGTTCGTGGTAGGGTATGTAGTGCCAATGGATTTTTTACATTCGTAAATATCACGATATTCATACTTGTGGAGCAACATGTTGTACTACTCAGAATTCGCAAGTGAGTTCAAACTTGGTTGCTAGTGTTATTGTTTGATGATGTGAGAACTAATTCATTAAAACATCCAATTGATGTTATGAGGGAATTTGTGAGACCCTTACCCGTTTTCTTTTTCAGCATTTTTCGACGCGCGTTTCGTGTTTATGTGATAGTATGTTTTTACGTGTTTTGATGCATGATCGGGCTTAGATATGCATGCGGGGTAGGTTCCTGGGGCCGTGGGCCGTTGTGGTGTGAATTTCAAAAATTTCAAAAAAAAGATATTTTGGATGCCTATAAATATCTGGAGTTAGATATTTTCAAAAGATATTTTTAAAACTTCTCCCGTAAGTTTTTTTTTCTCTCTGCCTTCTCTTTAAGTTCTCGGGGGCCTAGGGCTCGGTTTTCAACGATCCAACAACGGATCCTTACTATTGGCACGGTGGGCTATGCGTTCATCTGGTCATAATTTTATTTCGGCGAAACTCGGTTTTGCACGTGGTTCGCGGCGTCAAGTTTTTAACTCACCGAGATAGAATCCTAGACTCTGATGTCATATAAGGGTGCTACGTGTAATCGTGTGTGTTTTTACCGGTTAAAAATGCATGAAAAAGTGGTTTATATTTCGAATAAATTGGGTTTTGGTTTTAAAAGGGGGTTTTGTGTTGTTTTGGTTGGATGAGATTGGGTTTTGGGGGTTTTTTTTGATGCTTTGGTGGTAGTTTTGGGCTTGTGTATGTCCGAGGAGGTTGAAAGAAAGTTTGGTTGCATCGATTTTGAGTTTGGAAGGTTGTTGGATGGTTGTGGGATGGTTTGGGGATTCAAAATTTGCCAAACGGTCAGTTTCTGGCGTAGGACCACTTGAGGGACCGCTCAAGCGGTCTAGGGGCCGGTCTTGGGGTGTTTTCGGCTTCTTGTTGCAGGCTTGACCGCTGGACAGCCCGCTCAAGCGGTCTAGCCCGCGGTCTGTTTTTCACTGGTTCAAAATTTATTTTTAAAATCGATGTATCTCCCTCATCCGGACTCAGAATGGGGTCGTTCTTGTACTCAAATTGAAGCCCCAGAAGTCTTCTTTCCAATGACACCTCTCTCACCTTAAACTTCTTTTTGTAGAAAAAGTTATGGCCAAAATAGTGAAGATATGTCAAAATTTCTCAAACATTTTTCACCCGTTTTTGGCCGAATGTTTGGGAAAAGGTTATTTTTCATCCTTGTGAGCCCTTTTGACCAAGTTTCTTGTTTCTTGGGACGTCGTGGGCTTATGTGGGTCCTTTTGGTCGTGTTAGGACCTTGGGAGTTTGTTGGTGTTTTGTTGTTTGGTGGTTTTGTAGTTGGGTTTTGGTTTTCAATTGGCGTCCTGTGGTATTCAATTGATTAATTTATGGGAATTAGTCGATTCAAATACATGTGGATTCCTTTTGGGGTTCGGTTGGTTGTGACGTGGTTCGGCGGTTGTGTGGTAAACTCGTGCGTTCGTGTTGATGCCATCCTCGGGGATGATGAGTTGGTGAGATGAGGGTGTTTGTTATGCATTGAGAGTTTGGGCTCGTGGTTCCCTTTGGGAATGGGTCTTGGGTTGTGAAACCGTGAGGCTTTTGGGTTTTTAGTTGGCCTTCGGGCTAGGCTTAGTTGTTGTATGTGGCTATGTGCTTTTGTAACGGGTTTTAGGCATGTTATAACTGTAGTTTATCCATGCTTGGATTCTGTAATGTGATTTACATGGCTTTCGTTAGCGTTATACGTAACGTGATTTATACTTTAAAACCCTGAGTTTTATAGGCATGGTTATGTGGAATATAAGGAATGAATGCATGTAGTGCATGTTGCATGAGTTGCAAGTGTCGTTGAATCGCGTGTATAGCATGTGATGTGATTTGTAATACGTAGTGATAGTACGTGGTTTTATGTATTAAATCCTGGTTTAGGTTTGCATAGGTGTGAGTTGTGAAAGTGTGGTTCAGTAAAGGTTAATTGGGTTGCGGCCCGTCGGTGAAAGTCCGAGAAGACGCATTGATTGGACGGCGGTCTGTCGGTGAAAGTTCGAGAAGACGTATTGACTGGGCAGCGGTCCGTCGGTGAAAGTCCGAGAAGATACATGGCTTGCATGTACTGTATTATGGGACGGATAGACCAGTTTTCAAATTGTTTTAAGAGTCGTCTGAATCGCGATCTAAAAACTTTTTTCAACTGTTTTCAAGGCTCTTGTGAGTGAGTCAAAACATGGTTTGTATCCTCGCTTTCTCTTGCATGTGAAATTATTTTTTTTAAGGCTTAAAAGATAGTCTAAACCTACACTTTGATTCCCTAGCATGTTTTGTTTATATTGCGTGCTTGTCTAGTTTCTGCTGAGCCTTGGCTCACGGTGTATGATAAAATGTTTTCAGGTACCGGTCACGCTGGTTGATCTGGAGGTGCTGAAGAGGTGGAAGAGCTTTAGCCTTCCTTTTTGTTCTGTCTGTTACATGTATATGTTGTAACATATTTTCCGACGTTGAAGCCGTATAATGTATTCCATTTGGCGTTTATATACAATGCACGTATGTTTCATTTTGAGAGTATATTCTCGGGCTGGGTGTTGTAGTTGTTTGTTGTGGGTGTTTCACGTGACCTGGAGTTTGGGGTGTGACAGAATTTAAGGGGTGTTATGGTGTAGATATCAGCTATTTTCATGCTTGGATGGGAGTCGAGAAAGCTAGGGGATGTTTTTGGAGATATGTTACCATCATTCAATCATCTTAAGTGTTATGCATAGGCCGCCAAAGAGTCAAGCCGAAGAAGTTGTACCGAGTTGGAATATGATGGAAATAGTATATGTTTTAGAAGTTATTTGTTGCCTTCAATGTATGCATCGAAGGTTTTAATTTTTGTCGTCCATTGTTGTTCTTGAATGGTACTTATTTGAAAGGCAGACTTAAAGGTACTTTGCTTGGAGCTACTGGGAAAGATGGGAATCAAGTTGTGTTTAAATTTTTTATTTTTTTTTGGTATTGTTATGTTCTATAGAGTTCAAACTTTTTTTTGTTGCAAATATTACTTGTGCAATAAGTTTTCTTACTAACAGTATGGTTGTTAGTTTGTATACGTTGGTTTATGACCCAACAGAAAAATTTATCGTTCTGCACAAAATGCACATTTTAATTATTTCTCAGTTAATGAGTAAACTGCTAAATTATCGTAATTGAGAAATTTTCATGTTAATAAGCTGCACAAAGCATTGGTTGTCTATTGTTTTTTTAGGATTTGAGAAGTAATTATGTCTTGGGATTGTTTTTTTATTATTTCAAATATTTAAGCATTTTTAGTATCATCCGACTTATTTATTTTAAAATTTTTCCAAGCTTATTCCCATTAATCTTTGCAATAGTTGATTGTGAGAATGAAGAGAGCTAGCATTGGTTCCTATCCAACCTTAAGAAAATAACGCGTACATAGAGAAATTGTGCATTTGTATTCGATAGGCATGTCAGGTTGATGGAAGCTTTTCCAAGTGTTGCCAACCGCATATCACGATTTTTGTTTGTACAATTTGATGTCCAATCTACGAAATTATTTGCATAAATGCCTAGTGGATTTCAAGAGAAGACTGTGTTCATGTTTACAAAATGTGCTTATGCACCAACCGTGAAAATATTCAAGCACTTGATGTCTGAGTTGATTAATGAGGAGGTTCTCTTGTTTGTAGATTTGTAGAGGACTTGCCTCTAGGACATTGGGCTAATGCTTTTTTAATGGATGCCGTTATAGGGAGATGTAGATAACCAATGCTGAGTCATTTAACTATTGGATAAGAGATGAGCATCATTTGCCGATTACTTGGTTGACAAGATAAGAGTTAAATTGATGAACCAAATGCCATCTAGGAAGTCCAAAGCAAATAATTGGAATTAGTGTACATGTCTTCAAGGATGGTCGTGTGTGGTTTGTTAGTGTATCTTCTAAAAATGTTTTTGAGGTTCATTCCCTTCCATCTGTTTCTGTTGAAATCAGTGCAATGACATGTTCTTGTCGTACGTGGGAGCTTAATGGTTTCCCTTATGTGCATGTGGTATGTGCAATTCAACGAAGTGGTATAAATTTGGATTCTTTTATAGATCATTATTACCATGTGAACTGTTATAGAAAGGCATATCCTCTACCCATATTGCCCTTTCCGACAGTATGGAAACCATAGGTTATCTCAGCTGATAATGCTATTCGTCCTCCGCTTGCTAAGAAACAACCTGGAAGACCCAGGAAGAAGAGGATACCTTTAAAAGGAGAGACGGTCACACAACTAAGATGCAGTGGACGTGGAAAACTTCGTAACCACATAGGAAGACATGTAATGAGGCGTTGCTAAGTCAATTGGCTTTTTATGATGTCATTTGTTTGTGTGTGATAATAAACTTGGGGTTATGACAGTGAATGCTTACTTGTTTATTTGTGTTTTTCTGGCAATAATTGAATAAAAAAGATACATTGTGATGGGTTAGTTAAATGCGAATAATAATGTAATTATTTTTCATGTATTTGATGCAATATGGTATAATGTGAAACAAATAGGAAAATTATGATTTTACACATACTGCAGTTTTACTAGTGCACCGAACTCTGAAAGTTCCCGGTTTGAACATCAACTTTGTTTTTTGTCCATGTATTAGCTACTGTCAAATATTTGTTCAGTTCATGCTAATTATTAAGTTAAATTTCTTAACACTAAAATCTCTCTTTAGAAGAATGTCTTGCAATATGAAATTTCAAGAGAAATTTAACCAATATGTATATGGGTACGGCTCTTGCATTCCCGCATTTACCAATGGGGATTCGACTCCCTTCTCCTCACTCAGATTTTGGCTTTCTTTGTAACAAAAATGAAAAATAAAAAAGAAAGTAACTTTGAAAAAGATGTACTGATTGGTGTGAAATCCATTAAATTCAAATGACCAACTTTGAAAACAAACAGAGAAAAAGTCATTTTGGTCAATGGTACACCAACAAAGTTCAATCGGCGCACCAACTGTGAAATTTTCCTATTTCTACACCCGATTTTAAAAGATTATTCTAAATCAAAACACAATTTTCTATATATTAACATTGAAATTTCTAAAATTCAAGCAGCCACAAAATCCATTGCCAAAATTTCATTTTGATCAATATTACACCAAAACCAGTCGAACCAAAGTACCAATTATGAAAGTTCCCTATTTGAACAGTAGAATGTGAATGATTATTTAAATCAAAAGTCAATCATTCATGAACCAAATACAATCTAAGGACAACTTTTTCATATCTTGCCAATAAAATTTCAAATTTTCAAGCAGTCATACAATTCATTGCAATCCAAAGAGCATAATGCCAAACTTTAAGTAGTACAATTTTCTGAAAGTATGTAAAAGCTTTGTCCAACTTTCAATAGGGCAGTATGTGCAATCTTAAGCATCCAGATTTTAATCTTCATCCATATCTTCTAGTACAATTGTTCTATCGGGATCACTCAAAAACAAATGAATCATATGTGCTTTAAACTGGACACATTCATTCTTGCTCAAGCTATTGTTGATTTGAAACCGTGTGATGTATTGTCTTATAATGTAGCACACATGATTCCGCAATCAAGCGTGCAATTGGATAGATTATGATAAATATATTAATAGGCAATTATAGAAAATAAAGATATGATTCATGAACTTGTAATAAACTTACAAGCTGTGAGTTTATTGTGGATTGTCGACAATAGGTTCTATCACTTGCAAAAAATATTGTGTGCTAAGTTTTTCACGAGAATTTACCCTCGAATACTTATCAATATAAGATTTCTGCATGTTTTTTTAAACTAGTCATGACTAATGACAATTTGTAATGTAGTAATAATTTCAATTCAAATATTCATATATTTATTTAGGGTAGTTTACCACTAAGTTGGCCTCTACCAAATGGCGGTACCTTCATTTTCTTGGTTGTAATGAGTTGTATTTGTTAGGAATTTTGACCATGGTCTAATTCGTTTTTAATTTAACAAATCTGTAACAAATTGTTATTTAAATTATTTAAATTTTATTCGTTAATATTTTGACACTTGTTCTTTTGGAATTGTGGTTTGATATTGCAACGCAACGAAAAATGAGCAGAAAGCGTCGAAGAGTTGCAAGCAGTGTCAGACCGCTCGACGGACCGATCGAGCGGTCAAGTTCAGCTCTCGGTATCTCAGAAATCTGCAAAAATTACAGAGAACAAGGTTTGACCAATCGAGCGGTCAGCGGCGAGAACAGTTTTTAATTGCTGTCAATGGATTAGGATTTTGGCAGGCGACTATAAATAGGACAGCTAGGGTTTCATATTTTTATGCCTCATTATTATATTCAGAATTCCTAGCCGCCAAAGAACCTCCTATATTATTCTACATACTCGCAGCAAGTTAGTCTACAACTTGATGAACCTTTAGCTTCCGCGCAATCAAGTCAATCATCAATGATTTAAACCCTTCAACAATCTTTTTTTGTGTTCGTGGAGTCGCTTAAGAGGATTCTCAAGTGTTGAAGTCTGGTGGAGAATTCGGTCGGCATTGAAGTTCGATGGTGGGTTCCAGCGGCAGTTAAGCACAGGAGTTAGTGCACGTAGATTCGGCAAAGATAGGCTTACTACCATTGGTTGGGGTGCAACGTTGGGGTTATAAGATTTCTTTATAACGAACGTTTGATATAGTGCTGGATTTCCTAGATCTGGAGTGGTCTCGTGGTTTTTATTCGGTTTGGGGTTTTCCACACAAAAATCGCCGTCTCGTGTGTGATTGTGGTTGTTTACTTTATTATTTTTGTGATTGATTGGTTAGCCTTATTTGTGGCGTTTAGCTTATTTAAGAAAATCGATTAGTGCAAATCAGTCTGCAAACAGAGTTTTTCAATTGGTATCAAAGCGGGTTAATTTTTTTTAAAAAAAAATTTGTGATCCTTTGATTGGTTTGTAATAATGAATATTCTTAAAGAGGAATCCATTGAGTCTAATAATGATAATCTTTTAGTGACTCTTAGAATGAAGAGGATGAGGAGATTAACAACGCTGAAGAAAGTGAGGATGATGAAACTCTTTAACAAGCTTATGATAAGTTTTATAGAGAGTGTTACAAGTTGACCAAACAAAATGCAAAATTGGCTAAAAAATATAAACTGTGTTGAAAAGAGAGAGACGGTGTCAAACAAGAGCTAACTGAAACTTAAGACCTGGTTGTAAAATTAAAATCAGACAGAGAAATTTTGTGTGAAAATTTTGCAAAATGTGAAAAAGAAAAAAATAACTTGTCTGAATTGTGTCAAATTAGACAAACCAGGATTGAATTTCTTGAAAAAGAGTTGCATGCTTGTGTTGAGTTAAAAATTGATCTTGAATTAAAATTGATTAAATTTGAAAAGGATCTATTAAATGCTCAATTTACTTTCAAGAAACTAAATGAAGGCACTAAGGCTTTGGATGACATGTTTGGGCTACAGAAGGCTGTGACACATAGGTGTGAACTAAGTTTTGTTGGTACTTCTTCAAGCAAGTAAACAAAAGGAAAAGAAAAAGTTGGTCAACCAACTCAAGCTAAATCCGCGCAAAGGTTTGTGAAAGCAGAAACAACTACTGCAATGAGCTCAAAAAGAACACCTGCTGGTACTTCAGCAAAAATCAATGAAAAGTGAGAATATCAGACGGAGAAATCCACCATTTTACATAGTGAGGTAAGAACAACTAAATTTGTCCCAGTTTGTCATCATTGTAGTACTGTTGATCATACACGATCTAACTGCATGAATTTGAATAGGAATAAATTTTTTGTGCCTATCTGTCATTATTGTGGTAGAAAAGGACACATCTGACCTCACTGCACTAGGTTGTTTGACCAAAATATGTTCATATTTGGTATATCACATCAATCTAGAAAAATTTGGACTTCTACCCCATAACCTATGCATTTGAAAATCAAGAAAGTTTGGGTAAAAAAGAATAATCTAGACAGCTTTTTAGCTAGTCGTAGTCCCTAGTTTGTTTAGTTTTTTTTTTTTGGTTTGTTTGTTTGAGGTTTTCTTTTAGATCATATGTTAAAAAAAAAGTAAAAATTGTGGGGAACTTTGTTAATGATTAAGTACTATTTTTGTGCATTCTTTTATTTGGTTGAAATTCCATAATTTAGGTTTTGAGATTAACTTCCGCACTGATTTTTGGGTAATCTAGTTCATAGTAGATAAAACGCTTTCAGAGATGAGTCTATTCTATACACAAATTGAACATTGATAGATGCAGGGATCTTTCGCACTTGGGATCAAATTTATCTATGGGTCTCTTTTATTTTTCAGTTTTCTAAAGTTTTTACAAAATGACCAAATAATGGCAATCCACTTGAACTGAATGTTTAAACTTCCTTCTTCTTTTGTTTCTATATGATTGGCTTGAGAAAATAGTTACATATGCGCACCCTGTCTTTTCGTACATACTAGTATGTAGCAGTATTGAAATTTGTGCCAAAATTTGCTTATATCTGAGGAAATAGCTACTTATGCGAACTTTGTTTTTTTCGTTCGTACTAGTATGAAAGCCGTCTATGAAAGCATGAAAAGAAAAGAAAAGAAAAAAAAACAAAAGCGAAAAAGAAAGAAAAGTTTGCAGTCTCTAGTTGATGGGGAATTAGCCTAAAAGTGAATTGGGTTAAAGTTGTTTTGACTTTGTGACATTCTTATTATGTGATAAATAAATGTGATTCAGCCAAATAGATCCCATGTAGGATTTGATCTTGGAGTCTGAAAATATTTCAAGTCACAAACACACTGTTTCATATAGAATATACTCTGATTATGTTCGTTCATATATGAATATAAGTTATCTTAGATTCCGTGTGTATTTTTTGATCAATCTGACTATACTCTGTAGCTTTAAATGAATGAAATTGTGCATGGGTTTAGTAGTTGTTCTTTAATTTTGTTCCTTACTCAAAAAAAATTTGTTTATTTATTTATTTTTTTTGTGTTGTCTACTCGTGACAAAAAATGGGAGATGGAGGGCTTACAGGCTCGGAGATTTGGTTAAGGAGGAGTGCTATTTTTTTTTTTGTTTGGTTGAGGGAGAGTCGTTTTTTTTTTGAGAGTTTAGTTTGAGGGGGAGTATCTATTTTTTTTTTTTGTGTTTTGTAGAAGTGTTTTGTTTGTGTCATGCCAGTATTTTTTTTATATTGGTTTGTTAGCTTGATTTATTGGATTAGTTGGCTTGTTGGGTTTTGTCACAAAATTGTCAAATAGGGAGATTGTTATGAATTTTGACCTTGGTTTAATTCGTTTTTAATTTGGCAAATCTGTGACAAATTATTATTTAAATTATTTATATTTTATTCGTTGATATTTTGACACTTGTTCTTTTAGAGTTGTGGTTTGATATTGCAGTGCAGCGAAAAAGAAGCAAAAAGGTCAAAAAGCTGCAAGTAGTGTCAGACCGCTCGACAGACCGATCGAACGGTCCATCGAGAGGTCAAGTTAAGCTCTCGGTATCTCAGAAGTCTGCAAAAATTACAGAGAACAAGGTTTGACCGATCGAGCGGTCAGCGGCAATGACAGTTTTTAATTGCTGTCAACAAACTAGGGTTTTGGCAGGCAACTATAAATAGGACAGTTAAGGTTTCATATTTTTGTGCCTCATTATTATATTCAGAATTCCTAACCGTCAGAAAGCCTCCTATATTATTTTACATACTCGCAGTAAGCTAGTCTACAACTTGATGAACCTTTGGCTTCTGCGCAATCAAGTCAATAGGATTCAAACCTTCAACGATCAGTTTGTGTTCGTAGAATCGCTTGAGAGGATTCTCAAGTGTTGAAATCTAGTGGAGGATTCCGTCAGCATTGAAGTCCGGTGGTGGATTCCAGCAGTGGTCAAGCACATAAGTTGGTACACGTGGATTCGGCAAAGATAGGCTTACTGCCATTAGTTGTGGGTGCAACGTCGGGGTTGTAAGATTTCTTTGTAATCAACGTTGGATATAGTACTTGATTTTCTAGAACCGGAGTGGTTCCGTGGTTTTTACCCGGTTTGTGGATTTTCACGTAAAAATCGTCGTCTTGTGTGTGATTGTGGTTGTTTACTTTATTGTTTGTGAGATTAATTGGTTAGTCTTATTTGCGGCGTTTAGCTTATTTAATAAAATCGATTAGTGCAAATCAGTCTACAAACGGAGTTTTTCAGTATTGCTTCCAAGTTGCCCTCTTCTGCATCAAGTACTAGCAACGTCCAATGGTTTGCAAAGTAGATGGGGAAGTACATGTATCGGAATGCCGTTACAAATCATATATACCTGTCAAACATTCTTTCACTAGCGTGGGGAGACTTGTTCTTAATCACCTCATGTAAAAAGGGGTTATTTTAAAATATGTTTTCAGAGAAGGTTGCTGAATCATTTAGTGAATTTAACTAACCAAACAAAGGCTTGTGAAGACAAAGGAATTATCTTCTAGGTATTGCATCTGCAACTGTTGTTCCATCAAGTATTGACCATAGGCATCAATGATCCGTAAGAATCATTTTGTATCTTTTACTTGGATTCTATGATAACAAAATCTTAATAATTCTTATTTTTGGATAAATATCTATACCAAATTAATAAAAACCTAAGTAGTAAAATATTGGACATAAGTTTCATGACAAATTTATCACTATAAAAACTTACATTGCTTGTTGTAGTTGATTGTTTGAGGAGAGCCTGTATGTCTTCAATGAATATGGTATTGCTATGTTATGAAGCCATCCAAGACCATAGCAGTACACACGTGATATATATACCATGTCAGGTAGGTATATAGCTTTAACTCTATTTTATGTGTTCTGCTTTAGTGTAATGTGTCTTATTAGTTAGATTGCGTTGAAACTATAAATTTTCTTACTCATATCTAAGACCGAAAAATTTCTCGGTCATGACTATATTAAAATATAGGTTTACTATATCTCCATATTAATTTATCTCATGTCCCCTGCTGTTCACAAATTTCTTATTTTGGTTTTGTCTTCAATGCACAAGGCTGCAAATAAAACAAACTTTTCATCTAATGGGTGGAGTCTTTTTCTCTTTAGCGGTTTTGTCTTCGTTATGTCATCAAGGTTGATAAAATCAATTTACACTTTTTCTTGACGAGCGTGTGACACTGCCTTATCTTTTGTGGCTTCTTCTTCCATTGCCTTTCTTTGTATTGTCATCTTCTTTTCTAAGGGATATTCATAGTCAGGATTTTGTTTTTGCAGCATTTCTCTCCTTTCTTATTTTGCCTGACCATTGATGTTTGGCCTTGTGTTTGCATACCATTACTTTGTACATCTTTAGGTGCTTCTTCATTCCTTGTTGCTGGGGTTATATTGTGAATAACAATTTCCATCATGTGGTTTTTCAACTTGTTATTTGATTCTCATAGATGCATGATATTTTCACTAAGGTCTACGATCTCTGCATCTTTCATCTCAATGGTGGTATGCAACTCCTCTTTAATCTTTGTATTCTCTTGTTGAAGTGATTCCATCAATGCTTCCAGCGTTGCACACCGAGATCCCAACATATCGTCTTCACTCTTCAACAAAGTGGCAGTCACCATAGCTTCATCTTTGCCTTTCAAGTCATGCACACTTCCCATAAGATTTTCAGATATTAAATCAAGGTGCGCAGCGTCCTTGGGTGTCAGTCCTTCATTGGGTGAAGATTTTGAGGACGTAGGGTCGTTGCAATCTTCTTCTTCTACAAGTGACTTAATATTGCAATCATCCTTGGCATTTGCTGGCAATGATTCATTTGAAGAGTAATCAACTGTTGTTGATGTTGATCATCAGATGACTCGTCATGTTGCTCTGTGACTTGCATAGGACTTCGAAGTATGTTATTGTAGAAACTTCCATGTGGTAAGCTTTTACTTTTTCCTCTATTGCCGCTAGTTCCCCTCCTTGAACCTGAGCACAATTCAGAAATTAGTTAAGATTTTGATAAGTGATCAATTTTTGCCACTTAGCTAGTGATTACAAAATGATAACTGTCAGTGTTAATCAAATGCTTATAACCAATGCACTTTATACAATGAAATTTCATAGTTATTTGTCAAAAACCATAACCATTGTGATATTGTGGAAGAACCTTCGAATTTAGCAGTTTCCTTACAGAAAATGGGTAGAAGGGCGGCTACCAATTTAGCTTATTATTTATTCCTTCACATCTTGTATGCATCTGAAAAGTTAATTAGTGATCTTAGTTTACAAAGGACTCAAATCTAATAACTACACACACTATTTTCAACTGGGAGATTTTACAAAATAGAAATTAACATCCGAGAATTTGTCTTCCAAACTTTTTTCAAGATTGATTATTTTCATTTTTTTTAAAATGACAAGATTACTCTAGTGTAAGAGTAGTCTACATATGATATTTTATATCTCTTCATTTATAAGTGGCTTTTCTGTACGTCTCTTTGCATCGTTCTAAGATTTCACCGTAGTAACCTTAGCAACTCTGTTGGTCTGTCAGGTATAGCTATCATTGTCCTTTAACACACAAAGTTAGTAAGATAATGTTTTTAAATGTGTGAACAGTCTTTTGAAAAAAATAATTTTAAAAAGTTACCAATAATGCAATGACACATCTTGTAATTTTTTTCCAGATCTTGGTAGCGTATCTCAACAGACAAAAGTTGTGTATTCTTGATTGATGTGGCCCAATCATTTGTCTTCATTTCATCTATAGATTAAATGTAATGAAGAGAACCCCATCCAATGATGTGGCCACTTGTTGGGAAGAATAAGTTGAGAACAAGTCTCTGATATTTGGGCTTGACAATTTGGATGTGTTTAGGCATCTCTTTTTTATAAATCTCGTCACCACTTCGTTTTCCATAAGAAGGATTTTTTATCAACTTGGTTCCACAATATATGCCAAATATGAGACTGATATCAGTTGATGTGACCTTGAGATGTTTTTTGATCAATAACAAATGTGTTGCTTCCCGGTTGATATGTTTTAAGAATATCCATGACAATGCCATCACTTTTGCAACACCTCTTGTAGTCAAGCTTTCCATTGATGAATGCTTCAATCAATGTCCAAAATGGTGTTTTTTGAAGTACAATCAAATGTTGCTCACAAAATTTTAATGATTCAATAAGCCCTTTCGTGGAAGTCAAGTTGCACCTATAGTTTATCTTCCACTCCTGCTGCTTGATTGATTTTAATAGTCGCATCACATTAATCGGTGACTGATTTTTCTTAATATTTTTTCGTGTTGAACGCTTCTTATTCAATGAGCCTGTTAGGAGAGAAAATACACAAATAATTAACCACAAGTAATGTTCCAAATTTTTTTAACTGAAATATTCTTATTTTGAGTAACATAACCAAAATGCAACTGAGAACATGTAGCTCCTTACACAATGAAACTATTTATTTCCAAAGCCAAGTAGAGAGACGAATTTTTGGATTTTTCTGAGAAAATATCATATCTCAAACAATATCTTCGTCATGAGCAAATTGAGAAAAATGTAGGTGTTACTCAAAGTTTTTATTTCCGTACTTATCCTATCCATGCTGATTTTCTCCGCTCTCTTAGCTGTTCTCATCGGATGGTTTTCGATTCTCAGATACAGTAGCAGAGCTTTATAATGGCAGAATAAGAAATATACATTGCGGAGGTGAGAGGATAGCGCCGAATGCAAAAATCGCGCAACAATGCGCGGGAAAGGGAATGATTCTAGTGTTTCGATCAAATGCCAAATTTGTGCTTAGGGATATTAGTGCCCAAAGATATTAGTGATCAAAGAGGAAAGGTAGAGACAAGTTAAAACTGTCATTAACTTTTTTCTCTCCCGGTAAGGTGACAGCTCTCTCTCTCTCTCTCTCTCTTCTCTGTACGAGGCACATCTCTTCTCAGGGTTCAACTAAGTAAGAAAGGGGAAGTCTCCAAATAAACAGAGTAAAGAAACAAGACTCACATTCGGCTCCCGAAGATCAATCGATGCAAAATGGAGAGCGAAATGGTGGCGCTCTATCAGAAGCTACGGTTAACAGAGGAGGAAAGCATAGAAGTGACAATGGAAGTGGATGAATATGAACCAGCGGATGTATTTAAAGAGAGAAGCCTATTAGGGAAGGTCTTTACAACGAGGCCCTATAATAAGGAGGTCTTTAAAAGCATGGTGAAGAACTTATGGTGCCCAGAGAGGGGATTAGCTTCAAATGAGGTAGGTGACGATCTCTTTGTGTTTCAATTCCAATCTCATGCGGAGAAGCGTTGCGTCCTGAGCCAAAGTCCGTGGTGGTTTGATAAATCACTGGTGCTCCTTGAGGAATTTGATGGGCTATCAAAGCCTTCTTCTATCAGATTTAACAGAGCCTTGTTTTGGGTCAGAATCTATGAAATGCCTTTATCAGTAATGTCCCGAGAAGTAGAAACCATGATTGATAACACAATTGGAGAATTTGAGGATGTGGAAGTCGAGGATGAAGGTCTGTGCTGGGGGATTTATGCGAATACGTTGCCGAATGAATATCAGACAATCCCTCCGAAGAGGGATGAAACTTAATTTGGGGGAAGGTAAACTAATATGGGTAAATTTTAAATATAAAAGATTGCAGGACTTTTGTTACTGGTGTGGATGTCTGGGACATGTGCATAAAGATTGTGATGAGTAGTTGATAAAAGGAGGTAAGGCTGATAGCGCAAAGCTCCAATGCTGTCCATGGCTACGAGCGCAAACAAATTACAGGTTGAAGGGTCCGCGAACAAGCGCTGAAAATCTTTCAAAAGCAAGGAAAAATGTGTGGGAATGGGGCAATGACATAAGAGGAAGCTATGAAGGCACAACAGATCCGAAGACAGTCCAAGAGCTGAAGAAAAGATCAACAACAAATGATGATGAAAGACAGTCATAGGAGTGTAACTCAGCAACCGGACCGGAGCTGAAAGGAGAGGGGGTGTGGCGACATGTGGGTGATGAGAGTGGGAGTCCAGTTGACCAAATGAGGAAAGGAAAATACATTTTAGGAAAGGATCATATGGAGGAACAGTTAGAGGAAGGTAGGGGAGATTTGAATCTGAAGTCAAAAGAAACATTTCCTTAGGAACGGTGGGGAGAAAATTACGGAGCGCGATCAAACTCTGTTACTGCCCCTAATAATTCCCACTATCCTAGGGTGAATATTACGGGTGATTCTCCATAAATTGTTATTACTCACAAAGGGGCTGAGGAAATGTTGGGTTGGGTAAATGACACCACAATAGGCAACAATGAAGCAGAATATACTAATCAGGAATATGCTACTAAACTTGTGGAGATTGGTACTGCGTCCACCATGCAAAAGACAGTTAGGTTAAAGCGGTGGGATTTTAGAAGGAAAGAATAAAGAAGGACAGGATATCATAATGGACAATGCAGAGAAATCTACTCACACGGAATGGAAAACTCGAATATTAGGCTGCGGAAAAGCATTCTCAAAAGGAAAGGGCAATGACGCATCCACTGATCTGTGTGAAGGGCATATAGAGTGGGTTATCAACGTCCCGATTACCTATTCGCAAAGCCTAAGCAGTTTGGGCAAAGGTAAATGGGTTACGAGGAAGAATAATAGCAACAACAAGCAGCTAACTACAAAGAGTGGACTACCAAGGAAAAAAAGGAAAGAACCTGGGATAGTAATAAGGAGTGATGAAGATGATTGCAGGAGTCAGAAGAGAAGGAAAGAGGAGGGTCTACTCAGGGATTTTATTAACGGGAGGGAGGGGGTTAGGAGCCTAAATATGGCAGAGGCTGCGATGCAGCCCTGCCAAGGATTATGAAAATCTTTAGCTGGAACATTTGGGGGCTTGGGAACCCTTGAAATGTTCGAGCTCTTCTTAACACCTTGAAGAGCAAAGATTCCACTGTGGTGTTTTTTATGGAAACTAAAACTGAGTCACACACGGCTGAAGGCACAAAGGTGTTTGGGATTTAGTAACGGAATGCATGTTAATCGAGAAGGATTATCCGGGGGACTTATACTATTATGGCATGATAGGGTGGACCTAAGATTCACATCATACTCCAGACACCATATAGTTGCAGTGATACATGAGGAGAGCAAGCATAGGAGGTTCACTGGATTCTATGGGGACCCAGAGGTTACAGAGAGGCAGCACTCTTGGACTCTGCTTAGACGGCTTAGTGGATTGCTAAATTTACCATGGATTATTCTCGGAGATTTCAATGAGATCACATTTGGCCATGAGAAAGAGGGACAGCTGATGCGTAAAGAAAGACAAATAACTGAATTCAGAAGGGTGTTAGATGACTGCAGACTGATTGACCTTGGCTTTTTAGGACCAAAATACGCATGGGACAATGGTCGAGCAGAGGAAAATAACATTCGTGAACGTCTAGACAGGGGTGTAGCTGCGATACAATAGTGAAATCTCTTCCCAACATTGAAGATCAAACACTTGGAAAGCACAGCCTCAGGCCACAAACTATTACAGCTTTTAGAAGAAGATAAGGTGAGAAACAGAAGCAGATAAGCTCAAAGATTCAGATTCGAAGCAATGTGGCTAAAAGAGGAAGACTGCAAGGAGGTAATTGAAAGGCCATGGAAGAAGTTAACAGCGAGCAGGGCTATTGACAACTCATGTGGCAATATCATGAACACTAGTGTAGCACTACAATGGTGGAGCAAACACAAAGTGGGAAATGTGGAGATGATATTAGTCATGAAACAAAAGGACCTGTAGACATGGAGAGAAAAAACACCTACTGAAGCTGTAATAAAAAAACGCAGAGCGCTGAAAAGGGAGATAGATATCTTGCTGGAGAAAGAGCAGATGAAATGGAAGCAAAGGTCGAGGTTGGATTGGCTAAAGAAAGGGGATAAGAACACAATTTTTCCACTCAGCGGCATCCCAACGTAAGAGAAGAAATGAGATAAGAGGCCTTGAACAACTGAACGGGGAATGGATCACCGACAAAGAAGGCATTCATACCAGCATTGTGAATTACTTTCAAGAGATCTTCACAACTGAGCATCCCTCTAATGGGGATGCGGAGTGGGCTCTACAGGAAGTTGGCAATCGAGTCACTCCGGAATTGAATGAATGGCTAGAGAAACCATACCAAGAGGAGGTAGTCTCGACACTCAAACAATTGCATCATTTGTGTTGAGAGTCTATTAGTTTCATTCTTTTCTATTTTAACTTTATTTCTTTAATAGGATTTTTGTACTTATTTTTATTTTTAATCTAATAATATAAATATGATATGCGGGGGTGAAGGCGGCTAATTAACCTTTCTAAACTCTTTTCTTCTTTTCTATCTCTCATTTTTTCTTCAAACCCTAAATTTATTTTTTACTATTCAACTTGGTATTAGTGACAATCAAGGAATCAGACAGGTAATAAAGTAAACCACGGCCGGTAGCCGATTTGATAGGCGATCTACGTCTGCCTATTTTACTCTAGTTAGTGGCAATTACTTGGCGCAGCAAGAAACAAAATGTGGTGGCTCGTTCTAGTGCTGAGGCCGAATATTGGGCCATGGCTCACACCGTCTCTGAAATATTGTAGGTTTGCTCTCTTCTTTTGGATTTTGGCATTTCTACACCACTTCCTATGCGAATGTTTTGTGACAATCAGGCTGCTATTTTTATTGCTAATAATCCAGTATTTCATGAGCGCACTAAGCACATTGAAGTTGATTATCACTTCATTCGGGATTTGTTGTTGCATAAACAGATTGCCACACCTTATATCCGTTCAGAAGACCAATTAAGTGATATTCTTACAAAGCCGCTATCGCGTTCTACTTCTCATCGTATGCTTATCAAGCTTGGCATGCTTGATATTTATGCTCCAGCTTGAGGGGAAGTGTTGAGAGTTTATTAGTTTCATTGTTTTCTATTTTTACTTTATTTTCTTAATAGAAATCTTGTACTTATCTTTATATTTGACCTAATAATATAAATATGATATATGGGTGAATGAGGCTAATTAACTTTCCTAAACTCTTTTCTTCTTTTTTATCTCTCATTTCTTCTTGAAATCCTAAATCCATTTTTTACTATTCAACTATTTGAAGGCACCATGACTGAACGAGCTACAAGCAATTTTTAATCAGAACTTTTGGGGTATCGTGGGAAGAGAGATGATATAGATGTTCCTACAATTCCTAAACATTGGAGGTTCCCTAAGGAAGATCAATACAACACGTATTGTATTAATCCCAAAAGTGCGTGAGCCTAGTGTTAGTAATAGCTTATTTATTCTTATTATTAGCTTATTTATTCTTATTATTATTATTACTGGTAGCTTATTATAATTATAATTATGTGTGTGTGGGTATATGGATGTAATGGTATTCCTTTGTGTTTAATATAAATAAAATTGCTCGTCTACCAGTTTGGTACGGCTTCCCATTATTCTTAACATGGTATCAGAGCTATCGTAAAACCCTAATCTCCACGAAACCCTTATCCTAGCCTTCCTCCTCCAGCCACAGCCACCAGAAACCCTTACTAGCCACGTTAACAGCCACGAAACCTTAAACCAGTCACCTCCAGTGCCGCCGACCACCCAAGCTGCCACCTCCAATGCCGACACCCACCAAAACCCATAGCCACACCTTCTCCAGCCATCGCCACACATCCTAAACCCTAGCCACACCTCTGATAACCTCCATTAGCCACCGCTGCACCTCCCAAAACCCTCGTCGCACCACCAGACACTGTCGCACATCCCAAACCAGTGCCGACAACCAACGACGCACCACCACCGACCACGTTAGCCCTTCATTGACCACCAACGACCCTTCTACAGCCCTCGACAGCACCGGCGACCCTGTTTCTCCCTCTTTCCAGTGCCGGCGACCTCTGCTCTCTCTCTCTCTCTCTTTTCGACGCCGACGACCCTTGTTCTACCTATTTCCAGTACTGACGGCCTCTGTTCTCTCACTTTCCAGCGTCGAGTTGCTTTTCTGGTGACTTTTCCTTTTTCAGCGACCGGCGATCGGCTACTTTTTCGGCGATCAGTAACTGTTCCGGCGACTGTGTGATTTGCCATTTGAGGGTCTTTCACCGACTGCTGGTTTGAGGGTCTGAGGGCTACTGTAGTCTTTCTTATTTTATGGAGATGAGTTGATGGTGTGATTCGCGGTCCATATATGACTGATTGAAGGTGTGGGTGCGTACTTTTGATTGTTGGTTTGTTTCCTCGTGATTCCTTGAGAGTTTCCATTTGAGTTATTGTGATGTCGAAGGACAGTTCCACAAGCGTTGAGGATTCTCCAGTGAGACCTGATAGACAAGGAGGAATCACATATGTGTTTTCGTCATCCACACG
>JAOTRH010484329.1:0-25015 GCA_034768845.1 Heliamphora exappendiculata | reverse complement strand
GACCAGCTGGTGATGGAGGTCGGCGGGTCGGAGCCGCGCCGGCGCCGGCTCGGCGCGGCGATCCGCGAGGTGCGGGCCGCCCAGGGCGCCGACGCCCTGCTGCGCATCCTTCCCGTCGACGCGACCTCGCGGGTGCCGGAGCGCCGTCATCTCCTCACCCCCTTCCCGGAGCTCTGATGGCGGGGCCGCGCCGACTGAACGAGCCGCGCCCGGTCCCGGTGCGCGCGGGCGACGACGGGGCGCTGCTGGCGGTCGGCCCGGTCGCGGTCGAGACGGTCCGCGAGGAGTGGCTGGTCGAGGACCGCTGGTGGACGCCGCGGCCGCTGCGCCGTCACTACTTCGAGCTGGCGATGGCCGACGGCCGCGCGCTCACGATCTTTCGCGATCCCGGGACCAGACGCTGGTTCCACCAACGCGCCTAGAGACACCGACGATGGCCGGCCCCCCTCCTCCCTACATCGAGCTGCACGCCCACTCGGCGTTCTCCTTCCTCGACGGCGCCTCGACCCCGCTGGAGCTGGCGGGCGCCGCCGCGGCGCTCGGCTACCCGGCGCTGGCGCTGACCGATCACGACGGCCTCTGGGGCTCGATGGAGTTCGCCCACTGCGCCAAGGGCCTCGGCTTGCGCCCGATCACCGGCGCCGAGCTGACCCTCCGCCTCGACAGCCCCAGCGTTGACGGGCCGATTTCTAGACATATAGGCAAGTTTTCGGCCCGTCAACCTGGGGTGTCGGTGCACGTGACGCTGCTGGTGGAGGACGCGCACGGGTATCGGAACTTGTGCCGGCTCTTGACCGTGGCGCACGCTCATACGCGGGACAACACGGCGCGGACCGCGGAACCGGCCTGGACCACGCTCGAGGAGGTCGAGCGGCACTCCGAGGGACTCGTCTGCCTCTCGGGGTGCGCGCGGGACGGGGCGCTCGCCGGGGCCTTCGAGCGCGGCGACACGGCGGCGGGCGAGGCGCTCGGGCGCCGGCTCCTCGCCGCCTTCGGCCGCGAGCGCTTCCGGGTCGAGCTGCAGCGTCCCTACTGGCGCCGCGACCGGGCGCGCAACCGCTGGCTGGCGCTGCTCGCCGAGCGGCTCGGCGTCCCCACCGTGGCCACCGGCAACGTCCACGCGCATTCGCGCACGCGCTCCCACCTCCAGGACGCGCTGGTCGCGATCGGCCTGGGCGAGACGCTCGAGTCCTCCGAGCCGCGCCGGCGCGGCAACTCGACCTCCGCACTCGCCTCGCCCGCGGCGATGGCGGCGCGGTTCGCCGAGCACCCCGACGCCGTCGCCGAGACCGTCCGCCTCGCCGAGCGCCTCGCCTTCGACCTCACCGAGGACCTCGGCTACCGCTATCCCGGCTCCGAGGACGAGACGGCCGACGGTGAGCTGGCGCGCGTCTGCGCCCACATGATGGACGAGCGTTATGCGGGCGACCCGCGCCGCGGCGAGGCCGAGACGCGCCTCGGCCAGGAGCTGGCGACGATCCGCGGGCTGAACCTCTCAGGCTTCTTCCTCCTCCACCGCGACATGCTGGAGCTGGCGCGCGAGGTGGCGGTCGAGGTGCGCGGCCCCGACTCGGCGCGCGCCGTCCTCCCGCCCGGACGCGGGCGCGGCTCCAGCGTCAGCTCGATCGTCTGTTATCTCACCGGCCTCTCCCACGTCGACCCGGTGAAGGCCGACCTCTTCTCCGGCCGCTTCTTGAACGACGAAACCGCCTCGATGCCCGACATCGACCTCGACTTCCCTCGCGACATCCGCGAGGTCCTCATCCCCCGCGTCCACGAGCGCTACGGCCACGAACACTCGGCCCTGGTCGCCGCCTTCCCGACCTACCGGCCGAAGGGCGCGGTGCGCGACCTCGGCAAGGTGCTCGGCCTGCCGCCGGCGGAGATCGACAAGGTGGCGAAGACGTGCGGCTTCCACGAGACCGCGGCCGAGATCGAGCGCGACCTCGTCGCCGCGCTGGGAGAACGGCGCGCTGCCGAGCCGCGCTGGCGGGTGCTGCTGGAGCTCTCGCAGCAAATCATGGGCCTCCCCCGCAACCCCTCCCAGCACCCGGGCGGGATGGTGATCTCGACCCGGCCGCTGATCGACGTCTGCCCGGTCGTCCCGGCCGCGATGGTCGGCCGCCAGATCGTCCAGTGGGACAAGGACTCCTGCGGCGACGCGGGCTTCCTGAAGATCGACCTGCTCGGCCTCGGGATGCTCTCGGCGGTCGAGCGCACGGTGGAAGAGGTGGCGCGCACGCGCGGCGAGCAGCTCGACCTCTCGCGCATCCCCCTCGACGACGAGGCGACCTACGAATCGATCCGCGCCGCCGAGACCACCGGCGTCTTCCAGATCGAGAGCCGCGCCCAGATGCAGATGCTGCCGCGGACCCGGCCGCGCAACCTCGACGACCTCACCGTCCAGGTCGCGCTGGTGCGGCCGGGGCCGATCCAGGGCGGCGCGATCCACCCCTACATCGAGCGGCGCAAGCGCCTGCGCGAGGACCCGACCTACGAGATCCCCTACGAGCACCCGCTGCTGCGCCCGGTGCTGGAGGAGACGCTGGGGACGATCGTCTACCAGGAGCAGGTGATCGAGGTGGCGATGGCGCTGGCCGGCTTCTCCTCCTCGGAGGCCGAGGGGCTGCGCCGGGCGATGTCGAAGAAGCGCTCGCTGCAGGCGATCGAGTCACACCACGAGCACTTCGTCCTCGGCGCCGCCGAGCGCGGGGTCGCGCCGGAGATCGCCGAGCGGGTCTGGGCGCAGATCCAGGGCTTCTCCGGGTTCGGCTTCCCGAAGGCGCACTCGGCGGCGTTCGGCCTGCTCGCCTACCAGTCGGCCTGGCTGCGGGTCCACCGCGGGCCGGAGTTCCTCTGCTCGCTCCTGAACGAGCAGCCGATGGGCTTCTACCCGCCCGACTCGCTCGTCCACGAGGCCCAGCGGCGCGGCATCCGGGTGGCGCCGCCGGACGCGAACGTCAGCCGCGCCCTCTGCCACGTCGAGTCCCCGCGGGAGGACCCGGAGCTGCGCGGCGGCCTGCAGGTGCGGATCGGCCTCGGCTACGTGAAGGGGGTGCGCAAAGAGGAGATGGAGGCGCTGGCGGCCGAGCGCGAACGGGGCGGCCCCTACCGGGGGATCGCCGAACTGGCCTCGCGCTCCGGAGCCGGCCTGCCGAGCCTCGAAAAGCTGGCCTGGGCGGGCGCGCTCGACGGCATCCCCGCCGACGGCGACGGCGAGCGGCGCGGCGCGCTGTGGCGGGTCGGGGTCACCGGGGCGGGACGGACGAGCGGCGGGGCGACCCAGCTGGCCCTGCCGATCGAGCCGCCGGAGCCGCCCCGGCTCGAGCCGCTCGGCGAGTGGGGCAAGCTGATCGCCGACTACCGGTCGACGGGCCTCACCCTGGGACGCCACCCGCTGGAGATGCTGCGCCCGGGCCTCGACCCGAAGATCCTCCGCTCCTCGGACCTGGCGAAGGCCCGCGACGGTCAGGTCGTCGAGGTGGCCGGGATGGTGGTCGCCCGCCAGCGCCCGGAGACCGCCAAGGGCATCGTCTTCATGCTGCTCGAGGACGAGCGCGGCAACGTCAACCTGATCGTGCCGCCGCCGGTCTACGACCGCCACCGCTCGCTGGTGCGCGCCGCCCCGCTCCTGCGCGCGAAGGGAAAGCTGGAGCGTCGCGAGGGGACCACCAACGTCGTCGTCACCTGGGTCGAGGCGCTGGAGCGGACCGAGCTGCCGCGCCGGCGGCCGCGGCCGCGGCCGCGGGTCCGTGAGCTGCGCGAGCACGCGGTCGCCGAGCTCCGTGCGGTCGCCCCCAGCGGGCACAGCTTCGGCCGACGGGGGTGAAGGACGACGCGCTCCCGGACAAGGTGTAGCTCGGGCCGGACGAACCGCCCTCCAAGGGGAGCGGCGATCCCGCCCGTACCCGAGCTACCGCAGCCGACACAGGGATTGAAGAAGGCTGCGAGGACAATCGGTGGAGCGACGTGCTGCCGTCCGGATGACCCGGAACAAGAATACCTGAGGAGTACCTAGACAGTCAACCGGCTATTCCGAGGACCGGAATACCCCGGTCAGTCCTGCTTGGCGAGCGCGCCCGCCTTCTCGCTGCCGATGAACGGCGTCAGGGTGAACTCGGTGAGGTCGGGGAGCAGCGACTCGAGCTCCTCCGCCTGGCCGGCCACGATGCGGCGCGAGACGACCGAGACCATGCCGCCGACGAGGGCTTCCTCGGTCGAGTCGGTGAGGTGTTTGCGCACCGATTTCGGGGCCTTCTCGCGGCCCGTGGTGAAGTAGGGAAGGAAGGTCTGCACGGCGGCGTCGTAGCGCTCGACCACGACCGGGCCGGCGACCAGCGCCTCGACCATCGCGAGGCGCGCCAGGTTCGGCTCGGAGGCGAGGAAGGTGAGCATCGCCTCGATCCCGGCACGGAGCGCCTGCGGCCAGTCGTCCTCGGCCTCGTAGGCTTCCTCGACGACCCGGCGCAGCTGCTCGGTGACCGTGTCGAAGGCGGCGACGAAGCACTCGTCCTTGCCCTCGAAGTGCTCGTAGAAGGTGCGCCGCGAGACCGCCGCGTGGCGGGTGATGTCGGCGATCGTGGTGCCGCCGTAGCCTTTTTCGGCGACCGCCTCGGCGAGGCCCGCGATCAGCCGCTCGCGCTGGTTGTGCACGACGAAGTCGCGCGGCAACCCGTGCCTGCCCGGAGGCAGGCGCGAGAGCTCCGGCGGGTACTCGGCAGCGTCGGCTGGATCCAGTGCCACGGAGCGAAGATACCTATCGTTTACAACCGGGCGGTGGCCCGTCGCGCGGACTCGGCGCCGATGTAGGGGGTCAAGGCGAAGTCGACCAGGTCCGGGAGCAGGGCCTCGATCTCCTCGGTCTCACCGAGGACGATGCGCTGGTAGATGACCCAGAAGATGCCGCCCGCGATCGTTTCCTCGAGTGTCTCCGGGAGCTCGTCGCCCACCGGGGACGACTCGCGGCCGAGCCGGAGCAGCGGCACGAAGGCCTGCATCGACTGCTCGTAGCGCTCCTGTGCGGCCTCGCCGGCGGAAAGCGCCTCGACGATGCAGGTGCGGGCGAGGGCGGGCTCACTCGCGACGTAGCCGAGGAAGGCGCCGAGCCCGGCGGCGAGGCGCTCTTCCCAGGTCTCCTTCTCCGTCGCCGCCTCGACGATGCGCGAGAGAGACTCCTCGACCGCGTAGTCCTGGGTGGCGAGGAAGCAGTCTTCCTTGGAGGCGAAGTTGTCGTAGAAGGTGTTGCGGGCGATGCCGGCGCGGCGCACGATGTCGGCCACGGTCACGGCGCGGTAGCCGCGGTCCATCGTCTCCTCGGCGAGGGCGCTGATGATCCGCGCCCGCTGATGGCGGGCGATGAACTCGCGGGAGAGGCGCTGGCGACCGGGGGGAGGCCGCATCGACGATCGTTGAGCCACGAACGGGACGGTACCGGAACTGATCCAACTTCAACTTGGGCTTTCTTGAGCGCAGGAACCGGGTCCCGCACTCGATTCGATCGACGCTCGGAAGCGCCCTGCGAGCCTCCCCGAACTTCAGGATCCGGACCCGGGAGGGGCCCCGTGCCGACCCTCGCCGGAGGCGAATCGGGACGCCCCACGGGCGGCGGTGGCGAGCGTCTCGCGGCCGAGCCGATGCTCCAGAGCGAGGCCGTCGGCGAGTGGCATGCCGAGGCCCTCGATCGCCGCCCGCCGGTCGGCGAGCATCGTGTCCTGGGGCAGCGCCGCGAGATAGTCGGCAAGCACCAGCGCCCGCTCGAGGTGCGCACCGGGGGCGGTGACCGAGGTGACGAGGCCGATGCGCTCGGCCTCCTCGGCGTCCACCGGCCGGCCGCTGAGGATCAGGTCGAGGGCCCGCCCGAGGCCGATCACGCGCGGCAGCCGCTGGGTCCCCCCGTCGACCAACGGCACCCCCCAGCGGCGCTCGAAGCAGCCGAAGACCGATTCCGGGGTCGCCAGGCGCAGGTCGCACCAGAGCGCCAGCTCGAGCCCGCCCGCCAGGCACCACCCGTCGATCGCCGCGATCGTCGGCTTCGAGGCCGCGAGCCGGCTGAAGCCCATCGGCCCCGCGGGGTGGTCGACGTCGAGGTCCATCGCCTTCAGGTCGGCCCCCGCGCAGAAGGCCTCTCCCCCGGCCCCGGTCAGGACCAGGACGCGCGCGTCGTCGTCGGCCTCGAAGCGTTCCAGGCCCGCCCGCAGCTCGCGCGCGGCCGCGCCGTCGACCGCGTTTCGCCGCTGCGGCCGGTCGATCGTCAGCACCGCCGCGGCACCGACACGCTCGTAGCGAACCTCGTCCCCCACCCCCGAATCGTCCCACACCCTTCGGGAACGGGGCGCGGGGAGCGGGCGCATGCGCACCGCTCACCTCGCACCTGTGCGGGATCGGGCGGGCTAGTCACGGACACGACTCGCGGGGAGTGCTCGCGACGCCCGGCTCCCGCAGATAACTGCGCCCCGGTCGCTGGTCGCGGGAGGGGCAGGGTCCCCACGACCACCCGTCACGCTAGGCAGCCGGTCGGACGCCTACCTGATTCGACAGGTTTCCCCTTCCATTTGGCGGAGGGCACGGTTAGGGTGCTCGCGGGCATGAACGGGTCGGACGCCTCCGCGCGGCGAGCGCGACGCAACGTGGTGCTGACGGCGGCGATCGCAGGGCTCGGCGGGCTCCTCTTCGGCTACGACACCGGCGTCATCGCGAGCGCCCTCCTCTTCATCAAGGGTGACTTCCACCTCGGCAGCTTCGCCCAGGGCCTGGTCGTGGCCGCGGTGCCGATCGGCGCCGTCGGCGGGGCGGCGATCGCCGGGCCCGCTGCCGACACCTACGGCCGGCGGCTGATGATCCTGATCTCCGCGGTCGTCTTCACGATCGGCGCGCTCGCCAGCGCCGCCGCCCCGGGTCTCGGCGTGCTCGTCGTCGCCCGGGTGGTGATCGGCGTCGCGATCGGGCTCGCCTCGGCCGCCGCGCCCGTCTACATCTCCGAGGTCGCGCCCGCCGAGAGCCGCGGCCGGTTGGTCAGCTTCTTCCAGCTGGCGGTGACGATCGGCATCCTCGTCGCCTACCTCGTCGGCCTCGCCTTCGACGGGATCGAAGGCTGGCGCTGGATGCTCGGGCTCGGCTGCGTGCCGGCGCTCGGCCTGGCCTTCGGGATGCTGCGGATGCCACAGAGCCCCCGCTGGCTGGTGATGCACGGCGACGACTACGCCGCGCGGGCGGTGCTGGCGAAGATCCGCGTCGACGACCCGGACACGATCGACCGCGAGCTGGCGGAGATCGAGGAGTCGGTGCACATCGACGCCAAGCCGGGGTCCTGGTCGGACCTGCTGCAGCCCGCGGTGAAGGCGGCGCTGGTGGTCGGCATCGGCCTCGCGATCCTGCAGCAGGTGACCGGCATCAACACGGTCATCTACTACGCGCCGACGATCGTCGAATTCACCGGCGTCAACTCCTCGGCGGGCTCGATCCTCGCCGCGGTCGGGGTGGGGATCATCAACGTCGTCTTCACCCTGGTCGCGATCCGCCTGCTCGACAAGGCCGGGCGGCGCTCGATGCTGATGGTCGGCGTCTCCGGCATGGTGATCTCGCTGTTCGCGCTCGGCGGCGCGTTCGTCGGTGGCGGCGGATCGACCGTCGCCTCGGTCGTCGCGATCCTCAGCCTGATGACCTTCGTCGCCTCCTTCGCGGTCAGCCTCGGCCCGATCTTCTGGCTGCTGAACGCGGAGATCTATCCGCTCGGCGTGCGCTCCAAGGCGGCCGGGCTGGGGACGATGGCGAACTGGACCTTCAACTTCATCGTCTCGCTCACCTTCCTGCTGCTGATCGAAGCACTCGGCCGCTCGGGCGCCTTCTGGTTCTACGGCGCGATCGGCATCCTCACCCTCTGGTTCTGCTGGCGCTACGTCCCCGAGACGAAGGGCAAGCCGCTGGAGGAGATCGAGGCCGAGTTCGAAGCGCGGGCCGCCGCGAAGTCGCCGTCGCCCCTGCCCCCGGGACCGATCGAGCCGGTCGGCTGAGAAGCCCAGGTACCCTTGTGCGATGCGTATCGACGAGATCCTTGCGAGTCGCGGACCGAGCTTCTCGGTCGAGTTCTTCCCGCCGAAAAGCGACGAGGCGAAAGAGCAGCTGTTCGCGACCGCTGCCGCGCTCGCCCCGCTGAAGCCCGACTTCGTCTCGGTCACCTACGGCGCGGGCGGCTCCACCCGGCAGGGGACCGTCGAGATCACCCGGCGGCTGAAGGAGGAATACGGGCTCGAGACGATGGCCCACCTCAGCTGCGTCGGCGAGACCACCGAGGGCCTGGCGCGGACGATCGACCAGATCGCCGAGGTCGGCATCGACAACGTCTTCGCCCTCCGCGGCGACCCGCCGCGCGGGCAGTCGAACTTCGTCCAGGCCGAGGGTGGGCTGGGGAGCGCCGCCGACCTGGCGCGCTTCATCAACGCCGGTTGGGACTTCTGCCTCGGCGGCGCCTGCTTCCCCGAGGTCCACCCCGAGGCACCGGACCTCGAGACCGACCTCGACTATCTGAAGCAGAAGGTCGACTCGGGCGTCCAGTTCCTGGTCACCCAGCTCTTCTTCGACAACCAGATCTACTTCGACTTCGTCCGTGCGGCGCGGGCGAAGGGGATCGACGTGCCGATCATCCCCGGGGTCATCCCCGTGCAGAGCTTCGCCCACACGAAACGGATCTGCGACCTCTGCGACGCCAGCATCCCCGAGTCGCTGGAGCGCGGCTTCGCCGCCGCCGGCGAGGACCCGGATCGCGAGTTCGAGCTCGGCGTCGCCTACGCCGCCCAGCAGTGCACCGAGCTGCTGATGGCAGGCGCACCGGGGATCCACTTCATCGCGCTGAACAAAGCGCCCGCGACGCGGGCCGTGCTCGGCGCGCTGCGCTCGGCGCGGCCGTGGGAGCGGGCCGCCGACGCGGCCGCCCTCGCCGCCTCGGCCGACTGACCCCCGCGCTTTTCTCCCTCATCTGAGGTAGAAGAAGCGCGCTCAGGCGCGGTAGGCGGGGAAGAAGCCGCCGGGGTCGCGGTCCCCGGTGAGGGCGGCGTAGCGCTCCGGGTCGCAGACGATCTCCGAGGTGCGCCAGGCCAGCGTGCGGTTGGCGAAGCCGCGCTTGAACTCCTCCAGGGCATCTCCGGGGCGGATGCCGCCGCCGAAGTTCAGCGGCAGCTCCAGCTCGTCGGCGTGCTCGACCAGGCGGGCGACGACGTTCTTCATCGGCGAGTCGCCGAGGTGCGAATCGGCACTGCCGCTCAGGTAGTAGTGCAGGTAGCCGTCGGAGACGCAGGCGATCGAGGCCGCGGCCGGGGCGCCGTCAGGATCGGTGGCCAGGGCCAACCAGGTGCGCTCGGCCCCGAAGATCTCCTCGAAGTAGGCGGCACCGAAGAAGTAATGCTCGCCCGCCTCGGTGCGGCGCATGGTCTGCTCGTAGAGGTCTCCGAAGGCGGCGCGCTGCGCTGCCGTCGTCTCCGTCCCGGCGATCAGCTCGACCGCGTATCCGGCCTCGAGGTTGCGGCGGACCTGGCGGCGGTCGCTCGGCCTGCTCTTCCGCTTCAGCGCCGGGTCGTGGATCTGCACCACGTTGCGCTCGGTCGCCCCCGCGAACGGCACCAGGTCGAGCCGGTGGCGGATGAAGAGGGAGACGAGGCCGGTGCGGTGGAAATCGATCGCGGCCGGGTCGATCCAGCCGTCGACGACGCTCTCGCCGTCGACCACCGTCAGGCCCGGGTAGCCGTAGGGCGAGACCGCGTCGCGCTCCGGGCCGCCCTCGATCTCACGGACGATAAGCGGCGCCAGCAGCTCCGCCTCGTCGGTCTCGATCCGCAGGGTGTGGGTGGCGCCCTCGGCCTTCAGGAAGTGGGCGCCGCGGAAGAACTCGCTCGGGTGCCCACCGACACCGCCGACGGCCGAGGCGCCGCCGTCCTCGATCAGCTGCGCGAAGGGCCTACTCACCGAACAGGTCGGCGGTGGCGGCCCGGAACTCGTCCGGGAGGACGCCCCAGACCTCGCAGTCGTCGGGCGGTTCGCCCTCCCGCGCGAGGTGGGCACGCATCGTCCCCTCGTACTTCCAGCCCTGGCTGGCGACGGTCTTCTTGGCGATTTCGTTGCGAGCGGGGATCCGGCCGTACACCCGGTGGGCGCCGAACTCGTCGAACGCCTTCTTGATCGTCAGCGCCTCCGCCCGCCGCCCCACGCCCTTGCCGCGCACGTCGTCGCCGATCAGCGCGCCGAGCTCGGGCGCGGTCTGGCGGAAGAGCCCGTAGAGGGCGGTGAAGCCGACCGGCTCCTCGTAGCCCTCGACCACGATCGCGTACTTGCGGTCCTCGTCCGATCCCGCGACCGCCCGCGCCGTCCACGCTTCGGCTTCCTCGAGCGAGAAGCTCCCCCGCTGCTCCATCAGCGATTTCGTCGCCTCGGGATTGTTGAACCAGCGGTGGACCGCCGGCGCGTCCTCCAGCCGGAACTTCCGCAGACTCACCTCGGGTCGGTCGGCCACGCGCCGCAGCTTAATGAGGGTGAACCGGGAAGTCCTAGACGACTACGGGAACGTCTACCCCGCGCCGTTCCAGCGCTTTGCGAACGACCCTCTCAACATCTGGCGAGGCAGAGTGGATCGAGAGGGAGAACGCTTGTTTCCCGACCGAGACTTCTTCGGCGAGACGGGCAACGAACTCGTCTGCAAATGAGTGGCTCGTGCCGGCCACCCCAGCGAAATCGAGGACTACCTCATCCTCCTGAGCAGCACGCCGTGTGAGTTCCTCTCGCAGCTGACGGCCTAGCGGGCGGGTCGCGAGCGTAGTTCCCCGTTCTGCGAGTTCGTAGCTGTACGACATCGCTTCCTCCTCTCGAACGGTTTCCGACTCGTTCCAGTCTAGGGCTGGCGTCGGAGGATCATACGGAGACGAGATCGTAAGTAATCCACGTTCCTCGCCGGAAGAGGGGCGTCGGAAAAACCTCGATCTTCCGCTCTTCTTGAACGAGGTGAATCCGGCAGAAACCTCTGGCGGACAGGATGTTTAACTGCGCGCCGTGAAGCGTGCTCGTCAAAGCAGCTTCGAGAACCGCCGAAAATCCGATTCCTCGGTGTCGATCACCGGTTCCCGTCACGTGCTCGTCGGTGGCATGAGCGATGGCCCAGCCATCGTCACTCCATTCCGGATACCTCTGCCGGAGGTGCTCGGGTATTCCGATTCCGAGATCTGCGATCGCGATCGAAACCTGCCTCCTCGGTTCGTGCACCCTTCGGACGGCTACATATCCGCCAAGCGAATTGCTGCCGTGCTCGATGGCATTCCCACACAACTCTGAAACAGCCATGAACGTCGCCTGACCGAGGACCGAAACGTCGGGGAGCTCGTACTCCAAGATCTGCTGGGTCCGGTTGGCCACTTCCTCGACTTCGCCGAACTCCCGGATCCTCGTCACGGGGATGACGGCGTCTTCTTCTTGGGGAATCGCTCCACCGCCAATGTCCATTGCATCGAAGGCGGCGCGGGCGCGCGAGTTCTCCGGCGGAATCAGCCGAACCGAGCGCCCCCGGGACGAGTGCCAATCGATGAAGACTCGCACTCGTACGGCGAACATCGGATGAATGGGCAGCTCCAGCTTGCTGCAGTCAATCTCGATGGGCTCCGGGAGCTCGTCCAGCGGCAGGTCCTCATTCCATCCCCCGACTCCCGCACGCCTTCCGATTTCCTTGCGCCAATCCATGTCAAGGACCCTACGGTTCCAAACGGAAGCTTCTGAAAGCTACTCAGGCGAGACGCCCTTGCCGGTCAGGACCGGCAGGATCGTGCGGGCGAGGATGCGGAGGTCGAGCATCGGGGAGCGGTGGGCGACGTACCAGTCGTCGAGCTCGACCCGTTCGGGCCAGGTGATGTCGGCGCGGCCCTGGACCTGAGCCCAGCCGGTGATCCCCGGGAGGACGGTGAAGCGGGGGTGCCCGTGGAGGTCGAAGTAGTCGAGGTGGGCGGGCAGGGCGGGACGCGGGCCGACCAGGGCCATCTCCCCGCGCAGGACGTTGACGAGGTTCGGGATCTCGTCGATCGAGGTGCGCCGCATCAGCTCGCCCGGCTTGGTCACCCGGGGATCGCCCTGGCCGACGACGGTGCCGACCCCGACCGGGTCGGAGCCCTGCTTCATCGTCCGCAGCTTCAGCATCTCGAAGACCGCGCCGTCCTTGCCGACCCGCAGCTGCCGGTAGACGACCGGACCACGGCTGTCGAGCTTGATCCAGATCGCGAAGGCGAGCAGGACCGGCGAGAGGACGAGGAGCCCGAGCGCGGCGAGGATCCGGTCGACGGCGTGGGGCATCAGCGCGTCCCCGCCGCCTTCTCCCAGCGCCCGCCGGAGCCGTGGCGCCAGCGGTCCCAGAGGCCGAGCACGATCGAGGCCTGGGTGAGGACGTAATAACGGCAGATCCGCACGACGGCGTCGTCGGGCAGGCGGTTGGAGAGCGCCGCGATGCCGAGCAGCGCCAACTGCGCGATCAGGGTCAGGTAGTAGAACCAGCCCGTCCCCAACAGCACCAGGTTGGCGAGGAAGACGAGGACGTGGAGGAAGGGCGTCGCGTAACGGAGCAGCCGGTGGCTGAAGAGCTCGAACGCGAACAGCGGCGGGTAGCCGCGCGGGACCAGCATGCCTTCGCCGACGACGATGTCCCAGAGGCCGACCATCATCCGGCGTTTGCGGGCGAACTCGCCCTCGATCGTCGGCACCATCTTCTCCTCGGCGCGGGCCCGCGGCGCGTACAGGGAGCGCAGCCCTCGCTTGGCGAGGCGGAAGGGGAAGCTGAGGTCGTGGCTGCCGGACGGCGGGAGCTCCTCGTAGGCGCTGCGGCGCACCGCGTAGATCGCCCCGTTGCCGGCGGTGATCCCGGCCAGCTCGGACTCCATCCTGCGGATGCCCATCTCGTAGCGCCAGTAGGCGCCCTCGAGGTTGTCCCCCTCCGGATCGAGGAAGCGGACCTGCCCGCAGACGTAGGCGACCCGCTCGTCCGCGAACGGCGCCAGCAGCTCCCCGAGGGCGTCGGGCGCCCACTCGCTGTTGGCGTCGGAGAAGGCGAGGATCTCCCCGTCGGCGTCGGAGACGGCTTCGTTCAGCGCCGCGACCTTGCCGCCGGGCGGCAGCTCGAGGACGAGGTCCGCGCCTGCGGCCCGCGCCCGCTCCGGCGTCGCGTCGGTCGAGCCGTCGTCGGCGACGATGACCTGGAGGCGCTCGCGCGGCCAGTCGAGGCGCAGCGCGTTCTCGACTTTCGCCCCGATCACCTCCTCCTCGTCGTAGGCGGGGATGATCAGGGACACCATCGGCCGCTCCTCCCCCGGGCGGGGCTCCTTGCCGGCGGGCAGGCCGAGCGGGCGGGGCGCCCGCGGGCCCCCCAGCGTTTCGCGCCCGCGGCGCGCGGTCACCAGCACGCGCAGCACGAAGGGGTAGCCGACCTGGGCGAACACGATCGCCGCCGCGCAGAGCCAGAAGACGATCGAGGCGAGCGTCGTCACCGGCGTCCCAGCAGTTCCTCGTAGAGCGCCAGGGTGAGGCGGGCCGCCTCGTCCCAGGAGTAGGGACCGGCGGCGGCGGCGCGGGCGGCGGCGGCCAGCTCCTCGCGGGCGGTGGGATCGTCGACCAGCTCGCGCAGGGTCGCGGCGAGGGCGGCGGTGTCCCCCGGCGGGACGAGCCGCGCGGCGCCGTGCTCGGCGACCTCGGGGAAGCCGCCGACCGCGCTCACCACCATCGGCTTGCCGAAGGCGAGGCCGGTGTAGAGGACCCCGGAGTGCTCGGCGTCGAGGTAGGGCAGCGCGATCACGTCGGCGCGGCGGAAGATCGGCGGGATCTCGGCGTCCTCGACGAAGCGGGTGACGAAGCGGACCTTCGCCCCGGTGAGCGCCGCCGCCTCGTGGAGCGGCTCGACCGACATGCGCGGGTTGCCGACGATCCAGAGCTCGGCGCCGGGGCCGAGCTCGGTGAACGCCTCGAGCAGGTTCTCGAGGCCCTTGTAGGGACGGAGCAGGCCGAAGGAGAGGACGACCGGGCCCTCGGCTCCCTCGAGCTCCTCGGGGAGCGGCTTCTCCTCCGGCAGGTCCGTCAGGTAGTCGAACGCGCCGTGCGGGATCACCCGCACCCGGTCGGCCGGCAACCCGACCTCGTCACGCAGCCGCGCGGCGCTGTGCTCGGAATGGGCGACGACGGCGTCCATCGCCCCGAACACCTTCAGGGCCGAGCGCGCGGCGCGACGGCTCGCTCCCGGAGCGAGGATGTAGTGCGCGGTCATCACCCGCGGGCGGGTCGGCGGCAACAGGCGCCGGTCGAGCCCCGGCAGGGTCAGCCACTGGTAGTGGACGAGGTCCGCGTCGCTCGGGGCCCGCCCGAACGCGCGCATGTCCCGCAGGTGCTCGAGCGCCTTGAACGGCAACCGCGCCGAGGTCGAGAGTCCCCGCGCCGCGGTCCGCTTGTAGAACCGCTCGTCGACCTCGTAGCCCTGCGCGTCGGGCACCGGCCCGTAGAGGAACTTCGTCGTCACCAGCTCGACGTCTACCCCGGCGCGGGCGAGCGCCGCGGCGAGCGCCCGGTCATACGGCGGCGTGAAGGCGGATGGGTCGACGAGTTGAACGCGCATGGGTGTCCGATTTAGACAGGACAGACGATTATCGTGACGCCGTGGCCGTCGAGCTTTCCTATTGCGTGGTGAGCACGAACGGGCGGGACTATCTGCTCGCCTGCCTCGCCGCGATCGAGGCGACGCATCCGGCCGGGGTCGAGCGGGAGATCCTCGTACTCGACAACGCCTCGACGGACGGATCGGCCGAGGCCGTCCGCAACCTCGGTGGTGACATCCAGCTGATCGAGCAGCCGCGGCCGACGGGCAAGGCGGCGAACGACTCGCTGCTGATGGAACGGGCCAAGGGGCGCTATTGCCTCCTGCTGAACGAGGACTCCGAACTGAAGCCGGGAGCGGTGTCGGTGCTGATGGCCGCTCTGGACGATGACCCGCAGGCGGCCGCGGCGACCCCGCAGCTGCTCGGCTCCGATGGCACCCCCTACCCCTGCGCGTGGCGGTTCCCAGGAGTCGGCACCGCCCTCGCAGGCGCCCTCTTCCTCCACCGGTGGCTGACCGTGCAGAGCACCGGCAAGGTCACGCGCCGGGTCGACTGGGCGCAGTCGAGCGCGCTGATGGTCCGCCGCGAGGCGGCTGCCGAGGTCGGCTTCATGGATCCCGACTTCTTCGTCTACTACGACGAGTGCGACTTCGCCAGGCGCCTCGCCGACGTCGGTTGGCACGAGCTCTTCGTCCCCGGTGCCGCCGCCGTGCACCACGACCAGCTCTCCTCGGATCTCGCCGCCGGGCTGCCCCGGATCGTCGAGTTCCACCGCAACCGCGACCTCTACATGCGCAAGCACCACGGCCGCCTCGCGTCGTTGGCCGTGCGTGGACTCACCGCCTGGTCCTACGCGCTGCGGGCGCTGGCGGCGACCGTCATCCCCGGGGAGCCGGCGGACGTCTACCGCGCCCACGCGCGGCAGGCCCTCTTCCCGGCGCGCGGCGTCGGGATCAGGGAGCGGGCCGAAGCGCGCTAGTCGACTTTGGCGTCGGTCTTGGCTTCGGACTTCTCGGAGTCGCCGGTCAGCGCGCCTTTGAACTCGCGCATGCTCTTGCCGAGCCCACGGCCGGCCTCAGGCAGGCGTTTGGGACCGAGGACGAGCAGGGCGATGATCGCGACGATGGCGATCTCGAGGGGTCCGATCTGGGAGAACATTGCTCCATTATCGGCACAAAGGCAGGGAAACGCGAGTAAAGATCCTGAGAGCGCCCGGAGGAGTTCTTCAGAACCTTGAATCCTCATCCATGCGCTCCGCTTCGTAGACCTCGCCCGGATCGCCGTCGACGGCGGCGGGGCGGGCGCGGATCGCGGCGAAGCCGGCGGCCAGCTGCCGCGGGTGGCGCAGGTACCCGAGCCAGCCGCGCTCTTCGGCGGTGAAGAAGCCGGTGGCGAAGAGGACCACGGGGAACAGCAAGCCGAGCGCCAGGCGCCCGACGAAGCCCGCGAAGCCCTCGCTCGGCAGCACGACCTCCCCGAAGCCGACCAGCGCGGCGGCGACGAAGAGGATGCGCGCGAGGCGCGCCCATTCGTAGGGGACCGGGAAGAGCCGTTGCGTGAACCCGTACATCAGCGCGATCACGACCAGGTAGGAGCCGACCAGTGCGAGGGCGGCGCCGACGATCCCGAGTCCCGGCACCAGGATGAAGTTGAGGGCGACGTTCGAGAGGAGCGCGGCGATCGCCGCGGGAAGGTTGAACTCGGTGCGGCCGGTGCGTCCGAGGACCACCACCATCACCATGTAGAGGGCGTAGAGGGTGACGGCGGCGGCGATCAGGCCGACCACTTCGTAGGCGTCGAAGAACTTCGGCGCCGCGAAGAAGCGGATCAGGTACTGGGCCAGCAGCCAGAGGCCGACCACCAGCCAGGTGCAGCCGGCGAGGAACAGGGTGATCACGGTGGCGTAGGTGCGGCGCGCCTCGTCGTCGTCGCGGATCGAGTAGGCGAGCGGCGGCCAGGCGAGCTGGAAGCCGCGGACGAGGACGTTGACCGCCTGGGCGAACTTGACCCCGACCGAGTAGATGCCCGCCTCCGAGAGGCCCACGTAGTGGACGATGATCAGTCGGTCGACGAAGTTGAGCAGGTAGAGGCTCACCTCGGCGGGCATCGTCGGCAGACCGAACCGCAACAGGCGTTTCAGCAGCGGCGGATCGACGCGGAGGGTGAGCCGCCGGCGTTGCTCGAAGATCAGCACCGCGACGAAGGCGGCGCCGGTCACGTAGCTGCCGAGCAGAAGGCCGCGGGCACCCTCGCCTGCCCCGACGACCAAGACCACGGTCAGCGCGATCGTCCCGAGCACGTTCGCGATCGTGGTGAGGAAGTAGGCCCGCGCGCGCTCGTCAAGGCGGTAGAGGGTCAGCAGGTATTCGAACAGCGTCGCCACCCAGAGGCCGCCGATCGCGATCCGGGTGAGCTCCGTCGCCCGTTCGTCGAGAAGCAGTTCCGAGAGCGGCCCGGCGAAGGGCAGCAGGATCAACGCGCCGATGGTCGCGAACCAGAAGAGGCCGGAGAAGGTGGTGGCCACGATCCGGTCCGGGTCCTCGTCCTCCCGGTAGTAGAAGCGCAGCACGGCCTCGATCAGGCCGAGGCGGACGACGATGCTTGCCGTCACGACCCCGGTGAAGAGGATCTCCGCGGCGCCGTAGTCGTCGGTGGTGAGGTGCCGCGTATAGAGCGGCAGCAGCGCGACCGCGATGAGCTTCGAGAGGATGCTGGCCGCCGTGTAGGCGGCACCGGTCGTCGCCAGGCGGCGCAGGTATCCGGACACGGGCGGAAGCCTAAGCGGGGTCGGGGATCGAGTCGCCGTGCACGCTGCGGTCGGGCGCTCCGCTGCGCACGGCCGCCAGCGAGGCGCCGATCGCCATCAGCACCCACGTTATGGGGTCCTGGAAGAAGCCCGCGTAGGCAAGGGTGTGCACGAGCAGGGCGACGAAGGCGGCGAGGACCGCGGCGCGGGCGACGAAGGCGTAGAGCGGTTCCCGGTCTGGCCCTCGAGCCCAGAGGCCCGCCGCCATCGTCCAGAGCGAGACGACGACGAGGGCGAGGTAGGCGGCCAGGCCGATCAGTCCCTGCTCGGCACCGACCGTGATCGGCTCGGTGTGGGAGATCGTCACCGGCGCCTTCTTGTCGGTTTCCAGGTGGTTGGTATAGGCCTGCTGGAAGGAGCCGGAGCCATAGCCCCAGAGCGGGCGCTCGGAGAACAGTTCGGCGCCGCCGGAGATCAGGTGCGAGCGCCCGGAGGTGTCGACGTTGAACTTGTCCGCCGTGATCTTGCCCGAGCCGCCGACGAAGAGCACCACCAGCGCCGCGCCGACGATCCCGACCACGACCACCCCTAGCGTCCAGCGCCAGCTCCAGCGCAGCGCCGCCAGCACCGCGAGGCCCGCGAGCAGGGCGATGAAGCTCGACTGGCTGAAGGTCTGGGCGAGGCCGAGCCAGAGGACCAGGATCGCGCCGGACAGGAGCCAGAAGGGACGCCGCTCACGGACCCACATCACCGCCGCGGTCAGGACCACCAACACGAGTGCCAGATAGCGCCCGTAGATGTTCGGGTCCCAGAAGACCGAGTTGACGCGGAAGTAGGTGTGGAATTCGTTCGAGCGGATCACCGCCTCGTTCCAGAAGAGGCTGCGGCTCGCGTACTCGACGCTGCCGATCAGGACGAAGGCGACCGCCTCGACCGTGACCAGGATCAGCGCCCAGGTGAGCAGGCGCCGGTCCCAGGGCAGCTCGCGCAGGAGGATGTAGGCGAGCGTGAAGGGGACGAGGAAGAAGCAGACTTCCTGCAGGCCTTTCGAATAGTCCTCGGAGTAGAGCGCCTGCAGGGCGTAGAGGACGACGAAGATCGCCAGCGTTTTCGCCACCCAGCGCGGGCGCCGCTTCTCGGCCGGCGGCGGCAGGAAGATCGAGGCCACCACCCCGGCGCCGATGACGACGTACAGCGGCACCAGCAGGTTCGCCGTTTCCCCGCCCGATTCGAGCGGGATGCGGAACGGCAGCGTGCCGATGATCGCCAGCGGCATCAGCACCGGCCAACGGCGGAACACCGCCGCCAGGGCGAGGACCAGGACGACGCCGACGACGATCGCCACGGCGGCTTTGGCGTGGCTGTTGCGGAGCTCGACGATCTGGTGGTTGTGCCACTGGTCGCCGAGGATCAGGATCGGGAAGAGGACGAGCGCGGTCAGCATGGAAGCGGACCGCAATCTCCCGGCCGGGAGGAGGATCGAGGCGGCGGCGCAGGCGGCGGCGATCACCAGGCCCGCACCGGAGAGGAAGGCGCTCAACAGCGCGGCCCCGTCTTGTGCAGGCGGATCGTCCCGGGGAGGGTCAGTTCACGGCCTTCGTCTTCGAGCAGCACCCGCAGGCGATAACGGCCGGGCGGCTGAATGGCGCCCTTGCCGTTCTTGCCGTCCCAGTAGTAGGTGTGGATCCGGTAGCGCTTGAGGAACTGCTTCTTCGCCACCACGCGGACCAGTTCTCCGCCGGGGCGGACGATCTCGACCGTGCCGTGGTCGTTCGTCGTCGTCGTGCGGAACTTCAGCCGGATCCGTCGTTCGCAGGACCGTCCCGGCGTGAAGGCGTTCGATTTCTTGTGCCCGATTTCGACCCGGTCGACCAACAGCGGATCGCGCTTGGCCCGTTGGGCGTAGGCGAAGGCGGCGACGGTGGCGAGGGCGAGCAGCGCGAAGACGACGGCGCCCGCGTCAACCTTCCGCCGGGACATTGTCCTCGCCCACCACCACCGAGACGTTGGCCCCGTTCGAAACCCCGGAGACTTCGGCGGTCATCGGCTGGACTTTGTGGATCTGAAGTTGTTTGGCGACCGTCTTGGCTTCCGTCGCGGCACCTTCTTTGAACATCACCACCGAGTTTTCGAAGGTCGAGGTCGTGTTGGTGATCGCCCCGACTTCGAAGCCCTTTTCTTCGGCTTTGTCCCCCCAGGTCGCGGCCAGCCCGGTGGCTTCGGTGCCGTTCAGCACCGCCACTTCGATTTCGTCGGGCTTCACCTTCTTGTCGGAGGCGACCTGCTTTTCGCCGCCCCCGCCTTCCTTCTTGCCTTCCGCCTTCGCCGAGGACTTGCCGCCTTCGTTGCTGCTGCTGCCGGAGTTCAGGACCGCGTAGGCTACGCCGCCGCCGATCAGCAGCAGGACGACGAAGAGCGTGATCAGGAGCGCCGGGCGCGAGAGCGTTTCGCCGAAACCGGAGAAGCGTTCGCGGATGCGCTCTCCGCGCGTCATTTCCGGCAGCCCTTCCTCGCGCCGCTGCCGTCGCGTTTCCCGCTGCTCGATCGCCGCGTGCTCGGCCGTCCGCGATTCCTCCAGTTCGCGCAGCTCTTCGGCGCGCTGGGCGGCGATCGACTGCGTCTGTTCCATCCGTTCGGCTTCCCGCTCGGGGGCCGAGCCCGCCCAGTCGCGGAGCCGGCGGATGTCGCGGCCGTGGGCGAAAAGGAGCAGGGCGAACACCGCCAACCCCAGGAAGGACGCCAGGCCCGCGAAGGAGCCGATTCTTTCAACGGTGTGCAGCAAAGTTGCGGAAGGCTACTCGTCCAGTGCGACCTTCGTCGCATGTCCGCCGGGGGAGGCGATCAGGTCCACGACCCGTTCCGCCAAGTTAGCCTCATCTCCGGCCAGAACCAGCGCTTCCAGCGCGCCGAGGGTCGAATCGACCCATTTCGGGTCGAGCGGGGTCGTCCTCACCGCCCGGTTGATGCGCTTTGCGGCGGTCGGCTGGGGGTTCTCGTATTCGCTGAACAGCACCTCGTGGAGCTTCTCACCCGGACGCGGCTGGGTGAACTCGATCGCGATGTCGGTCTCCGGCTCGTAGCCGGCGAGGCGGATCATGTTGTGGGCCAGGTCGACGATCTTCACCGGCTCGCCCATGTCGAGGACGAAGACCTCGCCTTTGCCGGCGCCGATGTCCCCGGCGCGGATCACCAGCTGCACCGCCTCCGGGATCGTCATGAAGTACCGGGTCATCTCCGGGTGGGTGACGGTTACCGGGCCGCCGCGCTCGATCTGGCCGCGGAAGATCGGCACCACGCTGCCCGAGGAGGCGAGCACGTTGCCGAAGCGGACCGAGGCGAAGCGCGTGCCGGGATGGCGGTCGGCGGCGGCCTCGACGATCCACTCGGCCATCGCCTTTGACGCACCCATCACCGTCTGCGGGTTGACCGCCTTGTCGGTGGAGATGAGGACGAAGCGCTCGGCCTTCGCGGCGGCGGCGGTTTCGGCGGCGATGCGGGTGGCGATCGCGTTGTTGCGTACCGCCTCCAACGGGTTTGCCTCCATCAGCGGCACGTGCTTGTAGGCGGCGGCGTGGAAGACGACCTCGGGCTTGAAGCGCTGCATCGTCTCCAGCATCCGGTGCGGCTCGCGGCAGTCGGCGAGCACCGACTCGGCGTTGGTGAAGTGGCGCTCGTCGAGCATCTCGCGCTCGATCTCGAAGAGGTTGTCCTCGGCGTGGTCGAGCATCACGAGGAGCTTCGGGCCGACCCGGGCGATCTGGCGGCAGAGCTCGGAGCCGATCGAGCCGCCGGCACCGGTCACGAGGACGACCTTGTCTTGCAGGTAGGCGCCGACGCGGTCGATTTCGACGACGATCGGCTCGCGGCCGAGGACGTCCTCGACCTGCACCTCACGCAGCTGTTTGGAGAGCTGGACGCCGCCGCGCAGGAGCTCGAAGACGGTCGGCAGGGTGCGGACGCGGATGCGCCGCTCGCGGCAGGCGGCGACGACCTTGGCGCGCAGCGTGCCGGGGGCCGAGGGGATCGCGATGATCACTTCGTCGGGGTCGGTCTCGTCGAGGATCGGGGCGATCTCGTCGGTCGAGCCGAGCACCTTGACGCCGCCGTTCATCCGCATGCCGCGCTTGCGCGGATCGTCGTCGACGAAGCCGATCGCGGTGCCGCCGAGCGCCGGGTTCAGGCGCAGCTCGCGGACCACCATCTGGCCGCCTTTGCCGGCGCCGACGACGAGCACCTCGTGCTTCGGGACCCGATCCCCCTTGGAGGGGCGCTCGACGACCAGCCGCACCAGCAGCCGGGCCCCGGCGACGAGGATCAGCGTCAGCATGAAGTCGATCACCTCGACCGAGCGCGGCAGCCGGTGTTCGAAGGGCTGGACGACGGCGAAGGCGATCACCAACAGGGCGCTCGAGATCGCCACCGCGCGGGCGATGAAGATGAAGTCGCGGCCGCTGACGTAGCGCCACCACTTCTGGTACATCCCGGCGGCGCCGAAGACGATCAGCTTGCCGGCGACGACGAAGCCGACCGACTGGGCGAACAGCACCTCGTAGCGATGCGGCCAACCGTGGGGGTCGTCCAGGAAGCGCAGCTGGAAGGCCAGGAAGTAGGCCAACGCGACGAGCGCCGCATCGGCCAGGATCTGGCCCACCCGGTTGCGGTAGACGGGATGGTTCAACCGGCCCATGAGGAGCCGAGTTTACGGGTGCTTCTTAAGGATCGGACTAGAGTGTGCCGCCGCATGCACCTCGCCATGCTCATCCCCAGCGCCAGCCTGACCGGGCCGATCGTCGAATTCTGCGTCACCGTGATCGACGACACCGGCCTCTGGGGCATCTTCCTCCTGATGGGGGCAGCCTCGGCCTGCATCCCGATCCCCAGCGAGGCGGTGATGCTCTTCGCGGGCTTCACCGTGTCCGAAGGCCACCACTCGCTGCTCGCGATCTTCATTGCCGGCTTCCTCGGCAACATGGCGGGCTCCTGGCTGACCTACGCGATCGGCTATTACGGCCGCGTCGACCTCATGGAACGCAACAAGGTGATCCACGTCAGCCCGGCGAGGCTGGCGCGGGTCGACGGCTGGTTCAAACGCCACGGCGATGTCACCGTCTTCGTCTGCCGGCTGATCCCGCTGGTGCGCGCCTTCATCTCCCTGCCCGCCGGGCTGGCGAAGATGCCCTTCTGGCGCTTCACCTGGCTGACCGCGCTCGGCTCGCTCCCCTGGGTCATCGGCTTCGGCCTCCTCGGCCGGGCGGTCGGCGACGAATGGGAAAAGTGGCGCGAACACCTCTCGATCCTCGATTACATCGTCGTCGCGGCGATCGTCGTGCTCTTCGGCTACTGGCTCTACAAGCGGGTCACGCGCCGGCCGGCCGATCCGGCGCCGACTCCCCCGGACGCTTGAGCGAAGGGCGACTGCCGGTCCACCGCGCGATCGCGCTGGGGGTCGTGCAAGGCCCCGCCGAGCTCCTCCCGGTCTCCAGCTCCGCCCACATCGTCCTCATCCCCTGGCTGCTCGGCTGGGACTGGGACGAGATCGACCCGGAGGTGCGCAAGAGCTTCGAGGTCGCCCTCCACACCGGCGCCGCGGCGGCACTCCTGATCGGGCAGCGGCGCCTGATCGCCGAGGAGCTGCGCCAGTTCGACCTCGCCCGGGCGCTCCTGATCGCCCTCTCCTTCGCCCCGGCCGCGTTCGTCGGCTACAAGTTCGAGCGCCAGATCGAGGGGCGCCTCGGCGGCCCCCGCGCGACCGCCTACGGCCTCCTGGTCGGGGGCGCGCTGATGGTCGTCGCCGACCGCCGGCCGCAACTGCGCGGTCGCGGCGAGGCGACCCCGGTCGACGGCCTGGCCCTCGGCGTCGCCCAGGCCGCGGCGCTGGCTCCGGGGATCTCCCGCAACGGGGTGACCCTCGCGGCCGCCCGCTGGCGCCGCTTCTCCCGCGAGCAGGCCAACCTCCTCTCGCGCACGGTCGCGCTGCCGATCATCGTCGGCGCCACCGGCCTGAAGGGCGTCCGCCTCGCCCGTCGCGGCACCACGCCGGAGCTGCGCCGCACCCTCGCCCTCGGCATCGGCGCCTCCTTCGCCTCGACGCTCGCCTCCCAGCGGCTGATCGGACTGGTCGAGCGCGACCGCGCCCTCTGGCCCTACGCCGCCTACCGCGCCGCCCTCGCCGGCATGGTCCTGGCGAAGCTGCACCGCGCGTCGGCCTGACGGGCTGAAAGAATCGCCCTCTAGATGAGCGACGCCTACGCCAGATCCGGGGTCGACCAGGGCGCTGCCGACTCGGCCGTGGCCGGGCTGGTGCGCGCGCTGGGCAAGATCGAGCTCGGCCGGCCCTCGGCCCAGGTGCCGCTGCCGGGCCATTACGCGAGCGTCATCGAGGTGGCACCGAACCTCGGCATCGCCCTCTCGACCGACGGGGTCGGGACGAAGCTGGTGCTGGCGGAAGCGCTCGGCAAGCTCGACACCGTAGGCATCGACTGCGTGGCGATGAACGTCAACGACGTCATCTGCGTCGGCGCCGAGCCGCTGGCGATGCTCGACTACATCGCGATCGACCGGGCGAACCCGGAGATCTGCGAGGCGATCGGCGTCGGCCTGGCCCGCGGGGCGACCCTGGCCGGGATCGAGATCCCCGGCGGCGAGCTCGCCCAGCTCGGCGACATGGTCCATGGCGTCGACGTCTCCGGCGCCTGCTTCGGCACGGTGGCGCTCGACGCGATCGTCGACGGCCGCCGCGTGGCGCCGGGCGACTCGATCATCGGGATCCCCTCCTCCGGCCTGCATTCCAACGGCTACACGCTGGCCCGCAAGGCCCTCGACGGGCTGCCCATGGACGAGGACCCCGAGGGCCGCCTCGGCCGCCCCCTCGGCGAGGCCCTCCTCGAGCCCACCGTCATCTACGTCAAGCCGATCGTCGAGCTGCTCCATTCGGAGATCGACGTCCGTGGCCTCGCCCACATCACCTCCGGTGGAGTCAACAACCTCCTCCGCCTCGCCGCCCCGGTCGGCTACGAGATCGACGCCCCCCTCCCCCCACAACCGATCTTCAACCTGATCGCCGAGCGCGGCGACGTCTCCGACGAGGAAATGCACGAGGTCTTCAACATGGGCTGCGGCTTCTGCGTCGTCGTCCCGGAGAACGACGAGACGCGGACCCTCGAGATGCTGCGGGCCCATCACCCCGGCGCGGCGCGGATCGGCCGGGTCACCGACGATTCGGGGCACGTGGCCCGGTAGGGGTTTCGGGGTCCGAGCAAAGGGACGCAAGGGTTGCCGGGAACCCGGCCGTCTCGGCCGCGGCCCGGGCTGGCTGTGGCCGTGGCCGAGACGGCCGGGTCTTGTGAGGTGTGACGGGAGTGCGGCGCCGTGGTGAGAGACGCGAGAGAGATGTCGCGAACTCCACGCTTCCGTGCGCGTTCGCGTGAGAAGCACCGAGTTCCGTGCGTGTTCCCCAACGCCGGACGCGGAGCGTTCGTACTTATGGGTCATATACGGGACTAAGTACGAACGCATCCTGCGGGTCCGGCGGGAACCGTCACGGAAGCCCACCGATCCAGGCAGAAGGCGCAAGGAAGCGTGGAGTTCGCGACATCTCCCGCACGAACCCTCGGAGGAATACGCACTCCCGCCCGTCCTGGGCGTCTCGGACACGGCCACAGCCTGCCAGGGCCGT
>JAOTRH010484318.1:0-58996 GCA_034768845.1 Heliamphora exappendiculata | reverse complement strand
GTCTTATAGCTTATTAATATTGTTTACATTTTGTAACGGACGAGTTTTTAACAAAATTATATATATATATATATATATATATATATATATAAAATTTTAATGACAATATTGATTTAATTACACAAAATAAATACAAACTTATCCGGTAGATTTAAGAGAATTAATTCCCCCATTTTGTAACCGGTGGCTTAGGGTTTCGGTATTCAGTATATATAAACCTATTCAAGAGGCACAGGTCATGAGGGAGTATTAGGTTTAGTGTGATTGGCTTCAGGAGTATTGAGGTTAGGGAGAATAAGAAAAGAAAAAAAAAGGTGAAGGAGGCAGTGCACACAGCATCGCACAACCCCCTCTCTGACGATGCCGCACCACCCACTGGCATCAACGCACCGTGGCCGACAACGCCAGCGCCGCCTCCCACCGTCGCCACCTCCGGTGGCCGTCACTGCCACTGCCATTCGTTTCCGTTGTTGCCGCCGCCTCACCGCCTCTGGCTCGGTTCTCTCTCTCGGTCCCTCCCTGTCTCTCTCTCGGTATCCCTTCCTCTCTCTCTCTCTCTCTCTATATATATATATATATATATATATATATATATTCCTATATTCCTCTCCCTCTCTCTCATGAGCACCACACCGCCACCCTCAAACCACCCCTGTTGCTGTCGCAGGACCACCAAACCGCATCCAACCCGTGCAGTTTCATGCTTATTAAGCTCCGGTTGGGTATGATGTGTGTGCATGTGTTGGTGGGTGTATGTGATCTGGTGTGTGTATAATCTGTGTGTGCGCGTGTTTGTATAAGGATTGTTTGGCTTGTCTTATTTTATAAGTTTAAACTTGTTATAGAGGGCTTTAATTTAAGAAAAGAGTTACACTAAAAAGAGTTTTAAGAAAGAAAACAAAATAATTTTATTCTTAAAATTAAAGTGGAATAAGAATATGTTTTAAAAAAACAAAATTGAATGAGTATAAAAGACAAATTCCTGAAACAGTTTGGTTAATTGCTATCTACCAAATTAATTGCAATTATACAATTTGACCGTTTGGTGTTCTAATGCAATTACATTTAGGTCGTTTCATGTCTTAATCATTTGCTTATGAAATTGAATGAGAGTAAATAACTTTTCATTACCTAAGTAATTTCTAGAATTGGTTTTGGAGAAAAATATTTTATTTGTTTTTTTCAAACCAGTTTTCTCAAGGCAAAATAATGTTTACCCATCTCTATTAATTTTATGGTGATTATACTTTGCAACTATTTTTATTTAATTATTGAGAGTTACAAAATTTATAAGGTCATTATGTGTGGTTTAATATAGTCTGTACAATAATTCCTAATTGTTTATGCTAAGCTGTTATCATTTTTGTAATTGTAATATTATACCTCTTGGACATAATATCACTTTGTGGAAAAAAAAACTGAATGCTTAATGTTGCTTTTAAGTGGATGTCGGGTTTTTTTAAACAAAACAAAAAACAAAAAGGAGCTTAAATACATTCAATTGGTTGTTCAATATCGTCACGACTTAATTTTAAGTTAACAAATTTTTTTAGGCTAAGTCAAATATAAAATAGTTTAGTTTTTTCTTAGTAAATTAGTATTTTTGTATGTTGCTTTTTAGATCAAAAATTCATGGACAAGGACTAACTGATCATGTTTTGAGTTAAATTGGTGAGTTCTTAGATATTTTATTTTTTTATCTTTTTTTCACATGTTATGAGATCTCGAAATAAAAACTAAGTCATGAATGTCTGCTATATTTTTTGGGTTAGTAAGTCTCTGAACACATGAGTTTTGAATACATAATAAATGTATTGATAAAAGTTCGAAAGGTCCCAACTCGGGGGGACAGTAAAGATACCGAAAGGTCGCTACTCGGGGGGACAGGAAAAGAATACCGAAAGGTCCTTACTCTAGGGAGACAGAAAAAGAATACCAAAGGTCCTTGCTACTCGGGAGAACAGGAAAATAATACCGAAAGGTCCCTACTCTGGGGGGACGGGAAAAGAATACCAAAAGTCCTTACTACTTGGGAGGATAGGAAAATAATAATACCAAAAGATCCCTACTCTCGGGAGACAGAAAAATAATACCAAAGGTCCCTACTCGGGGGAACAGGACAATAATACCGAAAGGTTTCGACTCGGGGGCAAAAAAATATCGAGGGTTGGATGAAATAAGGATGGAAATCAGAATGATGTTTGGTATCAAGTAAAAATGTTTTAACTACATAAAGTTAAACTTGAATAATTCATGGCAAACTAAAAATCTTAATATCTTTGAATTCACACTAGCTGTGCTAATGAAAGTTGAAATATTTCAAGTAATGCATGATGGAATGAAGAATTGGTAGTTGAGAAAGAAAATTTAGAGTTCATTTCAATTTCTATATTGCATTTTAATTCTTGTATCTAGTTATAATGTTTGAATGTCAAATGCACTGTTAGAAGCTCTGGGGGTTTTGAAATGAATTATTGAAAATGTTAATGGAATTATTTCTTTTAATGAATAGGTTACTTTTGTTTCAAAATTGGAATGACTTGAATGAGTTTGTTTAAAAAAACAAAAAATCAGTCGGCAAAAATTCAGAATGAGGAACAGAAAATAAAGAAAAAAAGAGGCCTTTGGTGGGTTTTGACTCACTGGCCGATCACGGACGCCATATATGAAAATAGGTCGTGACAGTGACCCTATTCGCTTCCATACTCATCTTTTTGAGATCCCTGCTATCATATCTAGTGAGACGTGCCCTCTCTCTAAGGCCGAGTTGACTACTCTCAGGTGCCTGATAGCTCGGGCAGATATCTCATCTTCTATAGCCTCCACTTCTTCTTCTAACTTTACTCATTCAGGTATATCTCTTATTGCACTTAGTACTGTTGCCTCTTATACTCGGTGGATTATTGACTCCGAAGCCATTGATTATATGACTGGCTCTTCTACTTTATTTTCCTCTTACTCTACTTGTTCTGGTAAAGATAAAGTCAGAATAGCCAATGGTTCTTTATCTTCTATATCTGGCAAAAGTTATATCTAGTGCTCTTGTTTACTTTCTCTGTCATATGTCCTTCATGTTCCTAACTTTTCTACTAACCTTTTATCTGTTAGTCATCTTACGAGTTCCTTAAACTGCTCTGTAACATTTTTTTCACTCATTGTGTCTTTCAGGAACTGCAGACGGGGAGAATGATTGGCAGTATTAGTGTACATGGTGGCTTGTACTTATTGGATGTTTCGTCTTCTGCTTCTCATTTACCTTCTGACCTGGCTTTCCATGCTGATACCATAATCATCCTTCTGTAATTACATCAGTGGCATCGCCGTTTGGGGCACCTCTCTTTTGGTGTTTTAGAGAGAATATTTCTTTATTTAGTTTAACATTGTTCTAGAAATAACTTTTTGTGTGAGGCTTGTGAACTTGCAAAACATAAGCGATCTATTTACCCTTCGGTCAACAAACGTAGTGATTCCTCTTTCACGGTTATTCATTCTGATGTATGGGGTCCCTCACCTATTACTTATATTTCTAATTATCGGTGGTTTATGATCTTTATTGACTATCATTCCCGTGTTACTTGGGTATATTTACTTCGCATTAAAAATAAAATTTTTTCCTCATTCAAAGTTTTCATTACATGGTCCGTACCCAGTTTGATGCCAACATTAAGATTCTTAAAACTAATAATTGGGCCGAGTATCTTGATGATGATTTTCGTGCCTATCTCGAGGTTCATGGTATTCTTTTTCAGACAAGTTGCGTACGTACTCCTAAACAAAATAGATTTGCTAAACGTAAAAATCGTCATCTTCTTGAGGTTGCCCATTCCCTTCTTACTATGCATGTTCCCAAGTCCTTCTGGAGTGAGGCAGTCCTTATTGCGGCTTATCTTATCAATCGTTTGCCCTTTCGTGTTCTTCAGTTCAAAACCCCTTTAGAGCTTCTTCTCGGGTCTCCACTTGTCTCTTCTCTTCCACCCTGTATTTTTTATTGCGCTAGCTTTTTTCATGCACCAAAACACCATAGTGGAAAATTAGACTCTAAGGCATCACGTGTGTCTTCATCAATTACTCAGCCACCCAAAAGGGTTATAAATGCTATGATCCTGTCACCCGCAAAAGATTTGTCAGTATAGATGTTACTTTTTGGGAGTCCGAGTTCTTTTTTTGCTTTCATACGCCATCTCTTTCGAGGGAGACAGCTACACTAAAAGAGATGGTACCATCGAATACACAGATTCAAGAGTCTCAATAAGGTTTGGTTTTTATAAATGTTACCTCGCAAGCTCTTGTTCCTAGTGAGGTGGAGATGGAACACAGTAAAGATGGAACTGAGCAGGATGCTGGTGGACGATTAGATAGAAAGGATCTACATATTTACACTTGATGCTCGAAAGATCAGACGGCTCCTGTGCTACTACCATCTTGCTCGTTGCTATCTCTGTCCTCCAGTTCACACTCTCCCACTAATCCACCTGGTAAACAGTCCTCTGTTGTTGATCTTGATACTTGTAATTTACCTATCGCTTTTCGAAAAGGCATTAGGAGATGTACTTAACACCCAATTTTTTATTTTGTCGCATATTACTCTTTATCAGCTCCATATCGTGCTTTTGTTTCGTCTTGTCCTCTATATCGATTTCGCAGGGTTGAAAGGAAGCCATTGAGAATCCTAAGTGGAAGAAGGCTATGATTGAGGAGATGACTGCCTTGAAAGAGAATGTTACTTGGGAGTTAGTCTCTCTTTCAAAAGAGAAGAAGACACTTGGGTGCAAATGTGTTTTTACAGTAAAGCATAAAGCAAATGAATTAGTTAGAAGATTCCAAGCGAGGTTAGTGGCTAAGGGCTTTACCCAAACTTATGGTATTGACTATCAGGAGATTTTTGCTCCAGTAGCCAAAATAAACTCAGTTCAGGTCCTCTTATCCAATGTTGCTAATATGGGTTAGCCTCTCTAGCTGTTGGATGTAAAGAACGCATTTTTTCATGGAGATCTAGAAAAATATGTATATATGGATGTACCACCGGGCTTCTAATATTGTGAAACTGAAGGTAAGGTGTGCAAATTGAAAAAGTCTTATATGGATTAAAACAGTCCCCTCGAGTGTGGTTTGATAGATTTTTTAAGGCCATACTATGATTTGGGTACCGACAGAGTCATGCAGACCATACTGTGTTTATCAAGTAATACAATAATAAGATTGTTGTTCTTATTGTATATGATGATGACTTAGTTGTGGCAGGTAATGATTCTAAAGAGGTATCCTATCTTAAGGCAAACCTAGCAAAATAATTTGAAATGAAAGATCTGGTGGCGCAACGATATTTTCTTGAAAATGAAGTGGCTAGATCAGATAATGGGATTTTTATTTCTCAAAAAAAGTATATTTTTGACCTTCAAGAGAAAGCTAGTATGTTGGGTAGTCGATCTACAGATTCACCTATTGAGGCTAGTAATCGTTTTAGTAGTGATGATGGAGAACCTGTCGAGAATGATCAATTTCGGAGATTTGTGGAAATATTAATATACCTATCTCACACTAGACCTAATATTACATATGTTATAGGAGCTGTCATTTAATTTACGCATGATCCTCGTAGTGTACATCTTGACGATGCCATTCGTACTTTGCGATATTTGAAGTCTGCTTCTGGCAAAGGGCTCATGTTCTCTTGTCATGGCCATATGACATTAGAAGCTTTCACAGATCCAAATTAGGTTGATTTAGTTGATGACAGACGATCTACCTAAGGGGATTGCATATTTGTAGGAGGCAACCTAGTTACTTAGCGAAGTAAAAAGCAAACATTGGTAGCTCGATCAAGTGTAGAGGTTGAGTATAGGGCTACAACACATGGTGTCATGCCCTAAAAACTAGGGTAATGCAAAATGTCTAAAAGAATCTGTTTTGAGATACTAACATTCATCCAAACCTCCTGAGCCTAAACAGGTCAAAGAACATAAACAAAAGTGAGCTTTAAAACTTTTGAAAAATGCCCTATCGAGGGTTCATTTTATGTAGAAGAATAACCCAAAGGACTAAGGCCACAGTCTCCAAAAGCCAAGCTTTTAAACTGACAAACAAATTTTTTAGAAAGTTGCCCAGACCGCTCGATCGATCAAAGGACCGCTCAAGCGGTCCCTACGAGCCCACTGGTTTTCCACCAAAAACACAAAAAAATAGAATATTTATCATGACCGCTCGAGCGATCCGTCAAGCAGTCTGACTCTGGACCCTTTTTCGAAACACCTCACTTGAAAACCTAACACTTGAACCTTTTTAAAACTTTCAAGGCAAACAAGCTAACTAAAAACATGGTTCAAAATACTTCCTTAAGGCAAGAAAGTTCGTAATAAAGCATGAACCAACCGAAAACGATTTATGAAACATTGAAACCAACCCTAGATAAACATTTCATACCAAAACGAAAAATAACAACCAATCCATTGTTCATCTCATAAACGTACAACATACATGCATTGATATAAAAGCCTCAAGAATTACATAACATGTTTTCAAACCCAAAACGTACAACTATACATGATCCACAAAAAGGACGGCGATAACAACCGTTCAACACAACTAATCAAAGCATTAAAGAGTTTTATCTTCGCCTCCCCCAGGCTCACCGAGATTAAGCCACATGATCCAAACCACCTGAAAAGTTTTCAAACTAGCATGAAGTAAAAGTATAACATGCAATCACGAATTATATGAAAAGTCGACATCACAAGTTTCAAAACAATTTTTCATCCTTAAAATCACAAGCTTTCATATAATCCCATAAAATCCACAGTTTATCAAATGTAAACAACATGTTATTTTACAACCAGATTTCCACAACTTACAATGATTCCTATGTACCGACTCTGTCGCACGGCAACAAAGGTAACAACTATAGACTTTCGCCCATTAGCCTAGGTTCGGGGAATCAAACAACCTGCTAGGTAAAAATAAGTTATATACGGAGCTACAACAACAAACGCCTCCGACTAGGGTAACCACTTCATTTATGGGGATTAACCCGAAGGAACGAGGCACCGACTTGCGCAAAATTTTTGGACTTTCACCAAGGAGAAATGGAAACCCACATACACATACTTGATTACGGCACATCTATAGAATTATTAAAAAGAAAAATTGCTCAATTACGAACACATTTGCAAACAAATCACACAGCCATGTACAAACGTCCAATGGCATCCAACCACGTCATTCATAAAACCATGGGAATCGACCAACATTTTAAAAATGTTTTTGCTATCCAACCAAATCGTTTAAAAACCAAGGCTCAACCACAAGAGTTAGCTTCAAACCTCCAAAACCATATTTTTGTAACATATTCATACTTTCACCTTGTTTTCAAAACTCTTCTTTTGAAAATCAAGCACACTCATATCCACCAACTTTGTAGTAAACCATAAAAATGCATAAAAATGTCTTTTATCTAATCAAACGAGGTTTAAAGATAAAGTTAAATATTTAGCATTTTAAAATGGTAAAAACACATACAAATCACATGTAGCACCATTTTAAAGTACGATAGTCCAGAATCCGACCTCCAAGAGTTAAAAACTCGACGCTTCATGCACCGGCGAGAAACCGAAGTCACCAAAATGCGATTTCGTTCGGATAAACGCAAAACTCACGACGCGTATAGTAAGGATCGACTATTCCCATGCCAAGAGCTGGGCTTGAACCAAGCTAAAAGCTAGAAAGAAGGTAGATGATCTAATTTTTCTTTCAAGAAAGAGAGAATGAAACTTGCAAGGGAAGCTTTGTTTCAAAAACCAAAACTATGAACTGTCTTATACACCACCCACAAAGGCAGACCGCTCAAGTGGTCTAAAGACTGATTGACCGGTCCTACCTAGAAAAGTTTTTCAACTTTCTGTTGCGACGTCCAATAGGACCGGTATTGAAACCAGCGTGCACTTTAAGCCAACACAAGAATAAAACAAATAGAAACGTACTTTTTCATATTGATTTAAAACGAGAACCAACACATTACATATATACATAACAAAAACAAAAGAAACCAGGTATCACAACTCTCCCCCCTTAAGGAATCTTGCATCTGAAATTCGCTATGAGGTCAAGAAAAAAACAATTCTAAGTACCTAGCACAAACATCAAACTCAAACTCTCACGTAACTTCCTCAACTCCGTGATGAAGCCATAGAAGCTTGACATGGGCAATGCTCCTCCCTCTCAACACTTGTTCCTTCGTTTCTAAAATCCTCACAGGTCACTCCTCAAAAGATATATCCTCATCCACTCGTAACTCAGCCAAATCGAAGATATGTGACAGGTCAAGCTCATACTTTCAAAGCATGAAAACATGAAACACATTGTGCACATATGACAATCGAGGAGGCAAAGCCAGACGGTATGCCACCTCTTTAATCCTCTATAGGATTTCAAATGACCTAATAAAACGCAGCGACAACTTTCTGCTATGGCCAAATCTCATCAAACCTCGGCGTGGTGTAACCTTACAAAACACGTGGTCCCTCGCCTCAAACTCCAAAGGCCTTCTCTTTTGATCGGCGTAATTCTTCTGATGACTTTGGGCGGTTCATAATCATTTGCGAATCATAGTAATTTTCTTCGTCGTTTTCCACACTAAGTCGGGCCCCAAAACTGCTGCTTCTCCTGCATCTACCTAACACATCGGTGACATACACGGCCTACTACACAAGGCCTCGAAAGGCGCCATCCCAATGCTAGATTGATGGTTATTATTATACGCAAACTCTGCCAATGGTAAATGATCCTCCTAAGATCCTCAAAAATTGTGCACACAAGTCCTCAGCATATCCTCTAAAATCTGTATAGTACACTTAGACTGACTGTCTGTCTGAGGATGAAAAGAAATGTTGAAAAGAAATTTCATCCCCGAAAGCCACTTGAAGACTCTGCCAAAAGCGCAACATAAAATGCGGGTCTTGGTTGAAAACAATCGATATAAGTACTCCGTGTAACTGAACAATCTCACTGACGTACAGCCTACTCAGCTTGTCTACGGAGTCCTTTGCGTGAATGGGAAGAAAATGCGCAGACTTCGTTAGTTTATCAACCATGACCCAAATAGCGTCACGTCCCTTAGGCAATCTAGGAAGTCCAGATACAAAATCAATTGTGATGTTCTCCCACTTCTATTCTGATACTATCAATGGCTGTAGCAACCTTGTTGGTCTTTGATGTTCTACTTTTACTTACTAACAAGTAAGACACCGAGAAACAAACTGAACCACATCTCTGTTCATCCCTTTCCACCAGAATTGACGACGCAGGTCATGATATATCTTGGTGCCTCCTGGGTGCACTGCAAGACAAGAATGGTGAAAGTCACATAACACATTGCTACGGCACGACTCTGGCGCAAATACTCTCCATACAAGTCTCAAACTCTGATCTGGGCTCACAACCCATCCCTTGGTGTCCTTCCCACTAGCAATACGATCCCGTAACATCTGAGCTTCTTGATCCATTTGCTGAGCTTCCAGAACACAAGCAACCAACATAAGTCGTAAAATCACTGAAAATAAGGTCGCATCCTCCTCTGTCTTCCCAAGACATAGATCAAACTCACTAATCTCCTCGAGCTTGTCCCACTCTTGCATAGCAATAGAAACTAATGAACCATTAGATCTCCCGCTAAGAGCATCGGCCACAACATTGGCCTTCTCGATTTTATTCTGCATATCAAAGCCATAGTCATTCATTAACTTCATCCACCGTCTCTGGCGTAGATTCAAGTCCTTCTAAGAAAATAAGTATTTAAAACTCTTGTAATCTGAGAAAACCTCAAAATGTTTACCGTATAAATAGTGCGGCCATACCTTTAAGGCAAAAACCACGACTGCCAACTCCAAATCATGTGTCGGACAATTCTGTTCGTGCGTCTTCAATTGTCGAGATCTATAAGCTACAACTTTACCCTCCTGCATCAAGACACATCCCAAACCATCATGCGGCACATCACAATATACTGTGTAACGTAAATCTCGTTCTAGAATAACTAACACTGGTGCACTGGTCAAACTTTTTTTTAGCTCATAAAAAGCCAACTCACAAGTCTCTCTCCAAGTGAACTTGATTGCTTTCTACGTAAGGAGGGTCATCGACGCGGTAAGTCAAGAAAAATCCTTCACGAATCGTTGGTAGTAGTCTGCCAAACCCAAAAAGCTGCGAATCTCAAACACACTATGCGGTTGTTCCCAACTCATCACTACATCAGTCTTCAAAGAATCCACATATACTCCGTCCCCAGACACCTCGTGTCCAAGAAATTTCACCTCAAGCATCCAAAATTCACACTTTTCAAATTCCGCGAATAATCGATGCTCCCTCAAAAGCTGCAAGGCAATACGCAAATGCTCTTCATATGCCTCCCTCGATGTTGAGTAGATAAGAATATCGTCCATAAGCACGACCACAAAATTGTCAAGATGCTGATGGAATATGTGGTTTATCAAGTCCATGAACGTCGAAGAAGCGTTCGTCAGACCGAATGGCATAACCAAAAACTCGTAGTGACCATAACGAGTTCTGAAGGCGGTCTTCGCTTTTCCCTCTTCCTTGATTCTCAACTTATAATACTCTGATCTCAAGTCAATCTTTGAAAAACAACTTGAACACTTTAGTTGTTCAAAAAACCATCAATTCTCGGCAAATGATACTTGTTTTTTATTGTTACCTCATTCAACTTTCGATAATCAATGCATAACCTCAAGGACCCATCATTCTTTTTAGCAAGCAGGGCTGGAGCTCTCCACGGTGACGTATCTGTCGTATAAATCCCTTATCAAGCAACTCTTGAAGCTGTACCTTAAGTTTTCGCAACTCTGCTGATGCAAAATGATAAGACGGCATCAAAATTGGAGCCACTCCCGTAACAAGATCGATAGAGAACTCTACCTCATGATTTGGTGGCAACTCAAATAGATTGTCAAGAAAGACATCTAGATAGTTGCAAACCATAAGGGAAAACTCTCCTCGAACCCCAATAGCGTCATCCAATGTGAAAGCAAAAAAGAGAAAACTATGGTTTCCTCAGTTTCACATAACATCGGGCATGGGCACCGAACCATCGTCCTGATTACCCACGAAACAAAAATAATCACCCTCAAGTATAGAAATCGATACCCTCCATTGATCACAATCGATATAGGCACGATAGATGGTCAACGAATCCATCCCTATGATGATATCAAACGTTGTCATGTTGAGAATGATAAAATCAAACTCTAAATAGCAGTCGACGACCTCTAATTCACAGGATCTATAGACTCATCTAAACACCACATTCTCACCAATCGGGGTCTCTACACGTAGCGTACTACCCAACGAGGCCATCTCTAACCCTAAAGAAGATGCAAAAGTAGATGAAATAAAAAAATGTGATGCTCTCGTGTCGATAAGGACACTGGTTCATAAATGGTACACTAAGAGTGTACCTCTGATAACCGAGGTAGCCGGTGTAGCATCAGACACAGCCGGTGCCTTTGAAGAACTGGGGTCTATAAAGGTGTACACTCGACCTGGTAGTCCCCTAGTCTACCCACCATAGCCCTGTACTGCGAACTGTCGTACAAACTGAACTGAGGTACGCTCGTAACCTTAGAAGTCTAAGCTACTGGCTGCTACTGTTGGTAAGTTGTCATCCCTATAGAGATTGGACAACTTGTGCACCTATCATGCTCTGCACACTCCCTCCCTGAGTGCAGTCCCTACGAAAATGCCTTAGCTAGCCACACTCAAAACAGATTGGTGGCGCTCTCCCTTGAGATTGAACATGCACTGAACTCAAAGACTGTCTCTTATGTGGACAATCCGATGCACAATGCCCTAGATGCTTGCACCAAAAACAAATCAGCTCCTTTCACTCTGACCTTCTTGATGAAGTCGTCGAGGGTGCTGGTGCAGAAAACTGCTACTGTGATCCAGAGGGAGGAGGACTAAGGCCAAAGGACCTCTGCCTCTTGTTGGAGCGCCCGCCTAACTAAGCCTCTACTCCACTATGCGGTGCCCTGACCTCCTCGGGTCTACGAGTCTCACTCAAGGTATTCTCTATAATAGTTATCGACTCTACCATCTCCGTAAAGACACGCAATCCCAATCTTGCCACCTGCTCCCTAATTGCAGGCCTTAAACCCCTCTCAAACCTCTATAAGCGCAACTCGTCAGTTGCTACTGATTCCTGTGCGAAGAGAGATAAACTGATAAACCTGGCCTCGTACTGCACTACATTCATCGCCCCTAGGTGAGAGAGTAGAACTCCTCTCGGTAGATATCCCTAGAAAACTCGAGAAAGTATTTCTCCAAAAATACCTTTGTGAAAGCACCCCATATACCTTACACAACTGTCCTAGGAAACTTTCACCGCTCATGGGTGTCACCCCCTCAGTTGGAATGCGACAAATGCAACCCTCAAGTCGTCCTTGACTATCTACAACGTGTCAAGGATTGTTGTGGCAAGTTCCAGCCATTCTGTGACCACCTTAGGATCGGGATCCCCAATAGGTAGGAGGGCCAAGATGCTAGAACTCACGTATTGCAACAGTTGCCCTCGGTTCGGGTACTCTCGCTCCCTTCCTAGCGGTATCGGCTAGTTGGCGGATGGAACCCACAATCTCACGTAGCAATCCTACCCCATCTACTGGTCATTGGGGATTATTAGCATCTCCAGCATCAAAGATTGGTACATTCCCTTGGCCTAAACCACGGCTATGGCCTCGACCACAACCTTGTCCTCCCCGCGCAGACATAACTTCTATATGAAAGAGATAAAGAATATAACAACATAAGATTCCATTCATCATGTTAGTATTAACATGAGACACATAATCATGCTAACACATAACCATATAAAATCATGTAAACAAACTCCACGTACTGAGGAGCACCAACAAGAGTGATGGGTCAATTTGGGTAACCTACTTAGATTCCTTGTTAGAAAGTACGTCGATAAAACACATTTCTAACTTGGCTTTCAATTTTGTTAATCCAAATATTCGAAGACAAGACTAATCAATCATAAGATCCAATCTCCATGCTTATGTATATACAACATCCTCATGCTCAACAAGTTATCATCATCATGTTATGAAAACATTTAAATACATTCAATCAAGCACACGAAACCATCCTCACAAGGTGATGCAACTTCTCTCACGGCTCCTAGGTATTTGAACCTAGAGCTCTAATACCAAGTTGTCACACCCTAAAAACCAGGGTCATGTGAAATGTCCAAAAAAATTCATTTTGAGATACCAACATCCATTAAAACCTCCCGAGCCCAAACGGGTCAAAGAATATACCAAGTTGTTAACTTGCTGCCTACCGAGGGTTTATTTTATGTAGAAAAATAACCCAAAGGAGTAAGGCCACGGCCCCCAAGAGCCAAGCTTTTAAACAGACAAATAAAATTATCAAAAAGTTGTCAAGACAGCTCGATCGATTAAAGGACCGCTCGAGCGGTCCCTATGAGCCCACTAATTTTCCACCAACACTTGAACCTTTTGAAAACTTTCAAGGAAAACAAGCCAACTAAAAACATGGTTCAAAATACTTCCTCAAGGCAAGAAAGTTCGTAATAAAGCATGAACCAACCGAAAACGATTTATAAAACGTTGAAACCAACCCTGGATAAACATTTTATACCAAAACAGAAAACAACAACCAACTTATGGTTCCTCTCATAAATGTACAACCTACATGCATTGACATAAAAGCCTCAAGGCTTACATAACATGTTTTCAAATCTAAAACGTACAACTTTTATACATGATCTAAAAAAAGGACGGCGATAACAACCGTTCAATAAAACTAATCAAAGCATTAAAGAGTTTCATCTTTGCCTCCACTGGGCTCATCGAGATTAAGCCACGTGATCCAAATCACCTGAAAAGTTTTCAGATCCCACAACGTGAGCCAAAACTCAATAGAAACAGAATAGCATGAAGTAAAAACATAACATGCAACCACGAATTATATGAAAAAGTCGAGATCACAAGTCTCAAAATGATTTTTCATCCTTAAAATCACAAGTTTTTATGTAATCTCATAAAATCCACAGTTTATCAGTGTAAACAAGTTATTTTTCAACTAGGTTTTCACAACCTATAATGATTCCTATGTACCGACTCTGTCGCACCGAGGACAAAGGTAACAACTATAGACTCTCGCCCATTAACCTAGGTTCGAGACATCTAATGACCCGCTAGGTAATGACAAGTTCTATAGAGAATACAACAACAAACACTTCTCACTGGGCCAAGCACTTCATTTACGGGAATTACCTCGAAGGAACGAATCACCTACTTGTGCAAAATTTTTGGACTTTCATCAAGGAGCAATGGAAGCCCACATACACATACATGGTTATGACACATCTATAGTATCATTAAAAAGGAACATAGCTTAACACCGAATACATTTGCAAAAAATCACACAGCCATGTACAAGCATTCAATGGCATCCAACCACGTAGTCCATAAAACCATGGGAATCGGCCAACATTTTCAAAATGTTTCTGCTATCCGACCGAATTGTTTAAAAATCAAGGCTCAATCCCAATGGTTAGTTTCGAACCTCAAAAACTATGTTTTTGCAACATATTCGCACTTTCACCCAATTTTCAAAACTATTCTTTTAAAAATCAAGCATACTTACATCCACCAACTTTGTAGTAAATCACAAAAATGCATAAAAATACTTTTTATCCAACCAAACGAGGTTTAAACGCAAATTTAAACATTTAGCATTTTTTATATAGTAAAAATACATATAAATCACATATAGCACCCTTCTATGCAGGATAGTCTAGAATCCTACCTCTAAGAGTTAAAAACCTAATGCTTCAAGCACCGGTGAGAAATCAAAGTCACCAAACGCGATTTTGTTTGGATGAACGCAAAGTCCACGGCACATATATCAAGGATCGACTATCCCCACACCAAGAGAATAAAGCTTGCAAGGGAAGCTTTGGTTCAAAAACCAAGGCTATGAGCTGTCTTATACACAGCCCACGCAGACATACCGCTCGAGCGGTCTATAGATCGATCGACCGGTCCTGCTTAGAAAAGTTTTTCAATTTTTTACTACAAGGTCCGACTGAACCGGTATTGAAACTAACGTGCACTCTAAGCCAACACATGAATAAAACATATAAAAACATGCTTTTTCATAACGATTAAAAATAAGAACCAACGTGTTACATATATACATATCAAAAACAAAAAAAAAACTTGGTCTCACACATAGCATTTGCGAACTCACCTGACTCCAAGTACAATTAAAGAATTTGGGGATTGAATGCAGCAAAACTATAAAATTGTATTGTGACAATAAGGCTGCCATTAACATTACTCATAACCCTGTCTAGCCTAACAGAATGAAGCATATAGAGATCGACCAACACTTTATCAAGGAGAAATTGTGTTATGGCTCAATTTGTATGCCTTTTGTGAAATTTACAGATCAATTAGTTGATATTTTTATTAAAGGACTTAGTAGTAAAATATTTCAACCCATTGTATGTAAGTTGGGTATGAGAAGTATCTATGCATCAACTTGATGGAGTGTTAAGATAGGAATATTATTGTACTTTTGGTATTTTTGGTCTTATTATATAAATAACTAGTGGTTGAAAGTAAACCCTAATTTCTGGGTTCTCTCTTATTTCACCATCACAATAATTATCTCTTTGCTCTTTCTCTTCCGTTCCCTATGTCTGGCATCAATTTGAACAAAGGGGAGTTCAATGGATTAAAAACACTTATTTTGCAAAAGAATGAGTGTGCATATTATATTCATTATTTTTCTTACCAATTTCAATTAGCTTTTGTTGCATTAGCGAAGAATCATATTCATATGACCGATCTCTTTTATTTGGTTTCAAACATTGTTAATGCTGTTGGAGTCTTATGCAAGCGTCGAGATAATCTTCGAGAGAAATTAGCTATCAAAGTTATCGAAGTTCTAAGTAATGATGAGATTACAAGTGGGCAAGGCCTCAATCAAGATACCATTCTTAGTCGTGCAAGTTATACATGTTGGGTATCACATTATGGGATTTTGCTTAATCAGATTAGCGTTCTCTCAGCTGTGATTGATGTGCTTGATATAATAGTGGAAGATGGATTCAGTTCAGAACAAAGAGTAGAAGCATTTTATCTTTTGGAGTCAATATAATCTTTTGAATTTGTGTTTTATTTACATTTGATGAGAGCTATTTTGAGGATTACAAATGATTTGTTACAAGCTTTACAAAGAAAAGATCAATATGTTGTAAATGCAATGAAATTAGTTAAAATCTCTAAGTAACGACTTTAAAAGTTGAGGGATAGTGGATAGAGTTCTTTGCTAGATGAAGTCTCCTATTTTTGTGAGAAACATCAAATGGTTGTGCCTAATTTGGATGGAACATATATTACTCAAGGAAGATCAAGACGTAGAGATGAAGAAATGACAAACTCTCATCACTATTGCGTCAAGTTGTTCTATATTGTTGTTGATATGCAAGTTTAAGAGCTAAACAATCGTTTTAATGAGGTGAATACGAAATTGCTTCTTTGTACTGCATGTATAAATCTACTTGATTCATTTGCATCATTTGATAAGGAAAAGTTGATTCGTTTTGCCAAATTTTATCCTAAAGATTTTTCAAAAGTGGAGATATTGGCAATATCTGACCAACTTGAGAATTTCATCATAGATGTATGTTCTAGTATTAAGTTTTTTGATTTAAAGGGGATATGAAATCTTGCTCTGATGATGGTGACTAGAAAAGATAAAAGATATTAATTGGTTTACAGACTTGTAACGTTAGCCTTGATTATACTGGTACAATAGAAATAACATTTTTTGCTATTAAAATTATAAAGAGCCGACTTTGCAGTCGAATGGATGATCAATTGATGTATGATAGTTTGCTTGTATATATTGAAATAGACATATTTTGTAGTATTATAAATAAAACTATAATGTATTATTTTCAGAATATAAAAAATCGGCGTGGTCAGTTGTAAATCAATTTATATATTATTAATATATATAAATTTTTTGAGTAGCACTTTATTTTATTATGTATACTTTTAAATATTTGTTAGCTCTAAATATAATTTCATGTTCCGCCCTTGCTCGACGGTGCTTAATCCACTAAAATAAAATGACTGAATAAATTACTAATAAAAGATATCAAAACTTGTTTGGTTTTCTAAAAAGGTTAGCTCTTTGCAAAAATATAAGCTTTTAATCCATACTGTTTGGTTTTGTTAAAAAATTAATTAATTTTTTTTCATCTCTTAATCAAAGAAAAAAAGTTTATACACATTCCAAATACCATAACTTTTTTTGAAATAAAATTATTATAATACCCTTAATTAAAATTTTTTAAAAAAAATAAAATTACTACAATACTCTCAATTAAAAAATTCAACCTTCTTCACAAAAATAAAAAAAAAATCGTGCCAATATCTTAAACACTACAAAATAAAAGCAAAAAGTAAGAATATATTAGACATTTTAATAAAAAGAAAAATATAAAAAAGTTACTACAAAAAATTATGTCAAACACTTTAACTTGTTTTATTATTTTTTTTTTAAAAATAAACATTTTAAAAATTAAACTTTTTAAACATTCTGAATAAGCGGTGAGTGTTTAAATAAATGAGGAAAGTGAATTCAATAAAACAGCATGGAGATGGTAATAAGGGCACCATCTAACGGGTGGCCAAATAAATGTCATAAGTGTAATAAGCATGTCGGTGACCGAAAAAACATCCTTAATTTTGAATTTAAAACTTTAAAGTTATAATTTTTAATTTATACATTTATTTTTTATAAGATTTATATTTATAAAATATACTCATCAAGATTTATTAAATGAAATCTATATTAAATAAGAAGTTAGGTAAAAGGAACTAAATTTTTGAAAAATAAACTTATTTTGACTTTTTTTTCTCTAAATATTTATTGCAAATAAATTGCAAAAAAATTTAAATGCACATTGTGAAGGTCACAAATCTAATATATATACGTTGATTTTGTATCTTTTTTCAAAAATGGCTGATTTTGTATCCTCTTTCAGAAATGATAATTACAGTAGTACTTCTACATGCTAAATGAGATGGAGACCAGGCGAGACTTTCTCTCTCTAGAGACCCTTGCTACTTTGGAGACCCTCCTCCAAATCCTCTTCTGGATGATGCGATGATCCAAGACACGGGTCAAGCCCCTACGCCAAGCATCCTCCACAATCTCTCCTCATACCCAGATTCCCTCTTGGTTTCTAAAATTTATCGGCGGTCTGATCCTAGCCAAGCCCTAGCTCCCTCTACGAAATCTTTCAAAGATATCCTTCTCTTACCCAAAATCGAAGATAAATACTTTGAATGCGACATTGAAGAACTCTCTGACGACGACTTTATTGATGATCCTCCGGAATCTGTGGATGACATGAAACCCTTTGATGAGGAACCATTGACGGAGCTTGATGGATCCCCAATCGTTGTTATCCCAAAGCGGCTCATTCATAAAGATCGACGACAATGGGAAGATTGCCTAATTTTGAAGCTCCTCGGGAAGTCTATTGGATATAAAGCCCTAGTTTCCAAAACCTCCCAAATATGGGGTCTCCGGGGAGATTTTGAATTAATTGATCTGCGACTGGGCTTTTTCTTAGCTAAATTTCAAATGGCCTCTGATAGAGCCCGAGTGGCCATGGAAGGCCCATGGATAATCTTTGATCACTACTTGACTGTTCGAAATTGGGAATCCATCTTTAAACCAGAGGAAGCGGAGGAAGAAACTATTGCTCTTTGGGTCAGATTTTCTCAACTTCCAATTGAATACTATGACAAGAAGATTTTATTCACAATTACCAAAGTGCTGGGGAAACCCCTTAAGGTCGATCTCACTACCGTAACTGCCTCCAGAGGTAGGTACGCTAGAGTGTGTGTGGAATTAGATTTGAAAAAGCCTTCGTTGCCCTCCTTTGCCTCTGAAGGTACGAAATTCAATATTGAGTATGAACATATTCATGGATTTTGTTTTCATTGTGGGAGCGTGGGTCACCATGTTGATCTCTGTCTTGAACTCTGGCGACCAACGACAACCATTCCGGCAACGGCTGGTTTAAAACCCAATTCTAATCTGTCAGAAGGGGAACTCCAGGCCTCTAAACCCTCTGACCCAACCATGAACCAACTCGTGGAGTTTAGAAACTGGATGTTGGTCTCTAGAAGGCCCTATAAACACAAGCCCCCTTATGGGCCTAGACCTTATAAATCCAAATCGATTGGCCCTCCCTCCTTTAAGCCTGAACTCACCCCCAAGCCCTCTCCTTTTGTAAGCCCTATTGACTCCCCTACCCTTGTTTCTGCCTCTGCTTCTCCTTCTCGGGTGGAGATGGGTCGGGTCCCATCCCCTTCTAACCCGTGTCTCCTCTCTGCTCCCCCCATTTGGTTGGGGATAAAGCGTTTTCTTCTAACCCATTTGCTGCTTTGTCGTGCCCTAGCTTCACCCCCGTCCCTCTTGGTGTAGCAGCTTCTCCTCCCCCTTGTTCTGCTGTTCATACCCTTGCCACTTCCCTCCCTCCCCCTTTTCCTCTTTCTCTCGATCTCCCATCCTCTAGCTCGCTCAGGGGCAATGGAAGCCGCCGTTTGTTACCATCGTCTTTTCAACACTCCCGTGGGCCTATCATCTTACCCAGAGGAAAACATGGCTCATATCATCAGGATAGACTGGTGGATCAGCCAGAGCTAGTTGAAGATCTTCGCCCATGCTTTAGCCAGAGTCGGAGTCCTAAGGTGAGAAATCACCTTAAACAGCCTGTTCGGTCCAGTTAAGGACCAGATCATTGCAAAGAAGATGCTGAAATGGGATAATCTCCTACCCCTCCCGGACATTCCAACCTTGTCATGTATGATTGTCTTATCTTGGAACTGTAAGGGCACCAGCAACCCTACCTTTAAGCGACGTCTCAAGGATGTGGTGGACGTTCATAAACCCACTATTTTAATCCTTCTGGAAGCTAAAATCCCCTCTCCGGGCAGCTCTAGGTTCTTTAACAATCTGGGTTTTTTCGCTTATTCTATCTCGGATCCTATTGGCAGATCATGTGGCATTTGGATCCTGTGGGATCCAACCCAAGTTAATGTCTGTGCCTATGAAATCATTGACCAATGCATCCATGCCACCATCCGTAAACCAGATTATGAGGACTAGATCCTTTCTGCTGTCTACGCTAGCCCGAATCCAAACAACAGAGACAGATTTTGGATGGATACCAGTGATTGCGCTCGCTCCATCAATCACCCTTGGCTTCTTGCTGGGGATTTCAACGAATTTGCTAAACCCTCTGAACGAAGAGCTTTCATTCCAGGTATTTCTAACCCTAAACGCCCTCGTCTGTTAGATCGTATGAATTGTTGCAACCTTCATGATCTTTGGTGCATTTGTCCAAAAATGACTTAGATTAATAATAGATTCGGCCTTGCAAATATTATGGAATGTCTTGACCGAGCCCTTTGCAATAGCTAATGGAACTTGAGTTACCCTCACACTTTTGTTTAAAATCTCCCTAGAGTCTACTCTGATCATTGTCATTTGCTAATCCATATCAATAGGTTTTTAAGACCCTCCCCTTTTAATCGCCCTTTTAGGTTTGAGGCTGCCTGGATCACCCACCCTGACTTCATCAATCTGGTTAAGGATTCTTGGGGGCATCCCTATGTTAATCTTCCTGACAATATTATTAACATGACCTTACAAGCCAAAATCTAGAATAAGAATGTGTTTGGTAATATTTTTAAAAAGAAGAAAAGATTGTTAGCTAGAATTGAAGGTATCCAAAAAGCTCAAAGTCTTAACTACTCTCACAGTCACATTTTCTTTGAAAAAATCTCATATTCGAATACAATACCACCTTTAATCAAGAGGAAATCTTCTGGCATCAAAAATCAAAGATTAATTAGATTACCCAAGGTGACAAAAACATGAAGTTTTTCCATTTGAGTACTTTAACTCGCAAACGTAAGAATAAAATTATTTCTCTTAAAGATGGGAATAACAGCTGGGTCAGTGATCCCCCCTGCTCAAAAACCTGATTAATAATTACTTCCAAAATCTCTTTAAGTTCCTCCCCTCCAGTATTTCCCCGATTTGGGGTGCTATTCATCACCCTGTGATTCCTAATTTCGCTAGGCCCGGTCTTACCCATATTCTTTCTGATTCTGAGATTTGGTCAGCTATTAAAGCGATTAATAGTAACAAAGCCCCGAGCCCTAACGATTTCCAAAGTCTCTTCTTCCATAAATTTTGGGACACTGTTGGCCATTCTGTTTGCCATTTCATCAAGAACTGTTTTACCTCTAAATCCTTTCCCGTTGTTTCCAACAAAACCCTCATTGTTCTCATTCCTAAATCTCCTTCTCCATCCTCCATTAATCAGTTTAGACCCACCGGCCTTTGTAATATGAGATACAAAATTTTGGCTAAAATTCTTGTCAATAGGCTTCGTCCTCTGCTTTCGAACCTCATTAGTCCCTTCCAGTCTAGCTTCATCTCGGGTAGACAATCTTCTGATAACATAATCATTTGCCAAGAAATTATTCATTCTCTCAGGAAAAAAAAGGCAAAAGAGGCAGTTTGATTCTTAAAATCGACTTTAAGAAAGCTTATGATAAAATCTCTTAGATCTTTCTCCATGACACTTGGTTGTTTTTCAATTTTGATCAAGATTGGATTGATTTGGTTATGAGTTGTGTCACCGGTGTCTACTTCTCCATTTTGTGTAACGGGGAGCAGCTTCCTTGTTTTACCCCTAGGAGGCTTAAGACAGGGTGACCCTTTGTCTCCCTACCTTTTTGTTTTATGCATGGAACGTCTCTCTCTTCTTATCAAACAGGAGATGGACCTTGGTAATTAGACTGGTGTTAAGGCTTCTAGAAATGGCCCCTCTTTTAGTCACCTTTTCTTTGTGGATGATATCCTTCTTTTTTCTGAAGCTTCTGCTAAAGGGATAGAGACTATTCTCAAGGTTTTGAATATCTTTTGTGAAGCTTCTGGGCAGACTATCAGTCTCACTAAATCTAAGCTATTTGTTTCTCGTAAAACCCCCTAGAAGCCAAGCCCTATCAATCCACTCTTCATGTGGCATCCCTTTTACTCATGATCTGGGTAGATACCTTGGGTCTCCCCTCATCCATTCCCGTGTTAATAAAGGCCACTATGATTATATCCTCAATAACCTTAAGAAAAAACTCTCGGGTTGAAAGGCAAAAACACTATCTTTTATGGGTAAAGAGCTACTCTTGTCCAATCGGTCACTTCTACCATGCCCAACTACACCATGCAAACCTCTAAACTTTCCTCTTCCCTTTTAGACAATATTAGCAAAGTTAATAGAAATTTTCTCTGGGACGACACTGATAATATGAAGAAAATCCATCTTGTTAATTGGGAGACTGTTTGTAAAAGTAAGAGAGTGGGGGGAGGGGGCAGGGTATTAGAAAAGCCAGATCTAATAATATAGCCCTTCTTGCCAAGCTTGGCTGGAAAATCCATACTGACCCCGACTCCTTGTGGGTTACTCTAATAAGGAAAAGATACCTTCATGCTAATAAGTTCTTTGATCTTCATAATCGGGGTTCCTCCTCGCACACCTGGAAAAGTATTCTTCACTCTCAAGAGGTTCTAAAAAGGGGAGTGAAATGGCTGGTGGGTAATGGAAAAAACATCTCGTTGTGGAAGGATTGGTGGTGTGGCTCTAACCCCCTTATTGACAATTACTCCAATATGACCGATGATCCGACCATGGTTGCTGACATCCTTTCCCACAATCGGACATGGAATCTCCTGGCTATCCAGCCGCTGGTTAGCATTGAACATATTAACATCATTCTCAATACTCCTAAGCCTTCTGTTAGTAGTTATGAAGACATCCCTTCCTGGACCCTCTCCAGCTCTGGTAAATTTAATGTAAAATCTGCGTATAATTTTATTGAATATGAGGAGGACCCTCCTGACGATTGGAGATGGATCTGCGAGCTCTCTCTTTCCCAAAAACTAAAAGGCTTCATTTGGACATGCTTACATAGTAAGATTCTTACCAATCACCACAGACAATCGAGAGGGCTTACTATAGACCCTTCTTGGCCTAGATGCGGTGGTCCAATTGAAAATATTGACCATCTTTTTCATTCTTGTAGTTTTAGCCACTCTATTTGGACTTACTTCTCCTTTTTGCAGGATCAACTTTTTAATGCTAATGTGTCTTGGCAGGTTTGGCTTATTAACAATCTAAAAGATTCCAGCAACTCTCTTTGGGGTTCTCCGAGAAATATTTTATTTGCAGTGACCCTTTGGAATAAATGGATTGCCAGAAACAAAAAAGTGTTTGAAGACATTAGTTAAGATTCATCTCAAATCTATAGAAACATTTGCACTTACACTGTAGAAATTTTTATGGCTTTTGGGAGTTCCTCCCCGCCTCTTTCATCTATTGTCCCTCGTCTTATTAAGTGGTCTTTTCCTTGTACAGGTCGTCTAAAACATAATGCTGATGGGTGCTCTAAAGGAAACCTGGGAACTGTAGGCTTTGGAGGGGTTTTTAGAGATAAAAGTGGAAAATGGATCATTGGCTACTATGGTCATTTTCAATATTGTACGAGTCTGGAATCCAAGCTGTGGAGCATCTTTAGTGGTCTATAGAAGGCGAGGGGACAAAGCCTCCAAGAATTTGATATTAAAACAGACTGTTTGACTGCTATGCATATGATAAAGGATGGTGACATAACCCACTGCCCTCATAAAGCTCTCATTGAAAACTGTCGGAAACTTATTTCTGACACCCTTAGCTCCATCGCCCATATTTGTCGAGAAAGAAACTCTGTGGCGGATGGCCTGGCAAACAAGGGCGCTAACCAGGATGATCCCTTCCTTTCTATGTTCTCCCCCCACCTCGGAACATTGCTTCTCTCGTGGAAGCTGACAAGGTGGGGGTTGCTTTTAAAAGGCTATAGCCTTTTGTTGCTTTTTTAGTTTTTTCTTATCTATCAAAAAAAAAATTGTAGTAGTAACCTCTTACACTCGTTTTATAAGAATTTTAAAAATAAAGTAATTATGAGAATAAAGGAAAAAAAAAAAAATATGATTTTGTAAGTGCTCATTTTTTCCTTTATTAATAACAAACTAAAAGGGTGGCACAAACATGTGTTTGTGGTTATTTTAAAATTTTAAAAATATATAAACTAATTAATGTATAAACATATTTAAAATTTTAATTTTAATTTTAACATTGATAAATTCAACATTTTGGGGTAACATGATTAGTTAAAAAATTCATGTAATTTTAATTCAGTGAAACAGTCCTTATTGTTCTAAATAAGGAGGAACATGACACTTCATCTTATATCCGGTTCAAGATAATGACTTATTTATTTTTATTTTTAATAAAAAATAGTTTACTTTTTGGTTCATTGTTTATTTTTTTTTTATTTTTCTCATCAAAACTAACTAGAAAAATGAAAAATATTGACCTAAATATAAAAAAGTTTTTTAAAATAAAAACAAACACAAATTAAAAAAATGAGCACAAATAAGCCAACAAGTCAAATTTTTTTTACTTAATTTCATGTTTAGTGCACTTCTTTATCTTTTGATTAATTTTTTTTTTTGAACTTTTTCAGTACTTCTCAATCAAGAAAAATTGACAAAAGTAAACAAAGCTCATAAATTTATCCCCAAATGCTGCCTCAGTCATTTATATTATATTTTAGAAAAGTGTTAACGTGACATTTGTCCTATCTTGATAATTTGAATGGTTGGTATTATTCTAATCTAATTGTTGAAAAAAAGACTAGAAGTGAAAGAAGAGGAAAAAAAGTGAGAATGAAGAAGAAAGAAAACTTAGGAGAAAGTGAACTCAACTTTTAATAAAATTTTAAATTTTGATTAAATTATTATTATTTTTAGTATGTTACTGTTTAAATTGCTTTTTATTTTTAATTGTTGCTCAAAAGTAATAATTAAATTATATTATATTAAATAGTGTGTTTAATCAAGAGTAATTTGCTAGTGATTTGACATAAGAACAGCTTATCACTATTAATAAGTAGTTTTGTGGTCCTTTGTCTCTTTTGCTAGTGATTAAGTTTTAACCAAACAAGCTTGTTTTGTCCACCATTAAATGGGGGAGGCAGCCCATCTCATAGGCCCATTTAATAAACCCGATCCAAAACCGCACCCCGTGCCCAAATTCATAAAAGAACCCGCTCCAACTGCTATACCTACTAATGGGCTGTCTGGCATGGCAAATTATGAGGTACTTTCAGAGTATTATGTAGACAACGTCACGTAATATTTTTAATAAATAAAAATATTTAATACACATTAAGTAAATCTCTCTTATTTTCTACCTACTCAATAAATGTCAGGCTAATATTGTTTCAACCGAAGTATTTTTTGCTATATCACTAAGTGACGGGAGTACCATATAAGTAATGTTACATAATACTCTGGAACTACTAATTAATATTGGAATTTTAATGAATGAAAGAATACAATTTAAGATTTTGTACGCACCAAACCCAAATTTTAACATGCTACTTTTTTATTTTATTTTTTATAACTAGGTGTTCAAATCAGCTTGCGCACAGTTCGATTAATTTTAAAATTCTAAAGTTAACAGCCAAATAAACCTTCAGTAGTCCTGAAAGAATTTGAACCAGTGACCATTAGAGAGCAAATTTAAAACTTGACTTGTTGACATACCTTTAGAATTTTTAACGTGCCACTTGATACATTTCATTGAGGAATCCTTATTTTTAATCAATATTGACATGCTACTTGATACATTTCACATGATTATACAACTTTCAATGTATTGCAACAAAAGAAGATATATTTTGAGATAGAAAGATCTCATCTTAGAGTCAACATCTTTTTTTTTACGTTCTTTGTCACTCCACACAATAAAATACGTACTTGTATATAAGTTTTATTACCTTATGCCCACATGTTATATTTTTTAGTTAGAAATTTCTAAAATCTTATGAGAGATTGGAGTCTTTGCTATGACTCAGTTACAGCAGAGTGGGTTGTGAAGCCAAAATTATTTTAATTAGGATCAAAAAATTTAATCGGAATCGTTATTATGTTGAACTCATCGAGTAGGTAATTTCTGCAAAAAATGAGGTTAACCAAACATTGTTAGTCATATGATGCGAAAATATTTGTCTGACAGTTTATTCTCAAAATATTATAAATTAATTAATTTTTTCAAAACAAATATACTTTGATCAGATAGATAATGATTGACGATTGACCTAATTTTTTACATAGATTACCTACTTGATGAGTTTAACATAATAAATAGTTCTAATTAAAATTTGAAATCCCAATTAAAATAATTTTGGACTCACAATTCATCATGTTATAATTGGGTGACCCCAATCTCATCTTATAAACAATTTAATAAAATAGTCTATCAAAATGATTAAATAAGAGGAAAAGATAAGGGATAAAGAGAGTTGCACTCTGTATTTCATTGATAATTGAACCAAGTCATTGTTAGTCATGTTTAGAGTATTTGTAATAAGATTGATACCATTAGTAAGATTTTGAAGATAAGGTTCTAATTTTAATATAATTATTTATTGTAACAAATTTTTTCTTTATACCAAGTATTTGTAATATTTGTTGGCTTACTGTGTATTTGTAAACATCTTAATTAAGTTCATAAGTAGTTCACCATTGCATTCTCCTGCAATATCAATAGAACCCATAAAATTGTGTATTATGGCCTAAATAAGAGTATAAATAGCATTATCTTGTTGTGTTTGGATTATTGTTTCTTCTTCAGCTTCTTGTTTAACCTTCGTATTTATTATTAATTTATTAGCATTGATGATTTTATTTCTTTGAGACTCTATGAGAACATTATCTCACCATCCTTTAGAATATTTGTAATAAGATTGATACCATTGGTAAGGTTTTAAAGATAAGTTTCTAATTTTAATATAATTCTTTATTATAACAAATTTACCCTTATACCAAGTAGTTGTAATATTTGTTGGCTTATTGTGTGCGTATTTGAATGCTTACCGCTTATAAGTGTGCACACAATAAATATTTAATATACCCGCTACAAGTATTAATTAATATCTATATAATAAAATAGGGCTGATTTTTCAAAATATACTAGATATATTTTTAAATAAATGATTCAGATTGCTCTGAACTGAGATCTAATAGTTGAAAGTTATTGTCCTCATTTCTATCTACAAAATGTTTTTAACTTTCCCCCAAATACATTTTCAAAAGAGTTTTATTACCTCTAATTCCGTCTAAATGAGTGTTCCTTTCTCTATCTCTCTCTATCTCTCTCTCTCTCTTCGTAAGTGTTTTTAGGCACGAATCATCACATAGTTATTGTACAAAATACATAGATATTTTTATATTTGACGGCACAAACATTTGTACGTTTGTGTAAATACCCAAAATTGATAGCGGAAAACTGCTAGAAGATTTTAGCAAGTAATTGCAACTTGTAACCATGGCTATTACTTTACATTGGCCCGTTTGGAATAATTACTTTTTTGTTTATTTTATTTTATTTATTTTTATTTTTATTTTTAATAAATTTTTTTTAATGTTTAGTCAAATTATTACATTTTTTACTCCTTTTATTAAGATGAGCTAAAAAAGTAAAAAAACTTGATCAAAATATAAAAAGAATTCAGAAAAAACAAAAGTAAGCCAATAAACTAAATTTTATATTGTTTAATTTCGTCTTCAGTAATTTTTTTTATCTTTTAATTAAATTTTTTTTATCTTTTCGATTTATTTCATCGAGACAGCTTAAAAAAGTAAAAAAATTTTACAAAAGAAGAATAAAATTCAGAAAAAACAAAAATAAGCAAAATTAAAGAAATTTAGCCCAAACAAGGCCATTGGTGTAATGCCTTAATATGCGCCATGATTAATCTGTCTCTTTTGCTATAATTAATATTTTAATTTTTTTTACACTAACCTAATCCCTCTTTCATTAATCATAAAAAATGTTGTTGTTGGGGGCTTTTAGAGACATTTTTTCATTGACTCTTGGTTATCTGTTTTATGGGAAATAAAATGTAGTTTAAAAACCTTCAACAAATATCCGATTTTTCTCAAAAGCATTGTCACGGATGATCAGAATGAGGGAGCCAAAACATTCTTATGAAAAAAATTAAAATTGGAAGATTGAGCTTAGAAAGGGGTTAATAGGCCAAATAAAAATTACTTTCTCTTTAAAAATTGATTTAAAAATCTTTTTAGATTCTACAAAAAAAGGTGTGCTTTATCTAGTTGAAGAATCTAAGCATGTAAATTAACAATCAACAAAAAAAATGAGAGTTAAGATATTTAATGTGTAAACCCAAAAGCGTATTCTTGGGATGAAAATTCCAACATCAACCCATAAAAATTTCACTAAGAATCAAAAAGGGTACAAAATATAAGAGAGATAGGAATTACTATTAATATCTAATATAGACCTAATTCTGCGGCTTGACTTCGCTCTCTGAGCTCCTTTTTGATTTCATAGCAATTACGAACTGTCCGTCTCCATCTTCGTTGATCAACACTTCCGAATCAAATCGGTCAAGTGTGTGAGGGATATACCAGCATTTCTTTTAGTGGCGGTTCATCAAACTACCACTATAAGTGTATGGCTGGAATAGCTCAAAAGTTTGGCTTTTTTATAATGTAATTCTTTTAGGAAAAAGTATGTAGTAAAAAAAGATAGTGTTTAGGATAATTAACTTTGTTGCTTTTTAGTGTTACATAAAGAAAAAAAATGATGTTATTGATTTGACATAAAATGAAGTTTGCTGTGAGTTGTGTCTTTCCCGCAATGTGAAAGTAAAAAAATTGAACAACAATGTGAGGTTGTTAGTTGCTTTCCAATATGATGACATGGCAATGACCCACATACGGTGATATATATCTATTGTAACACGGCAATGAGCCACAGACGTTAATTGTTTATATTGTAACACGGGAAGAGTTCACAGAAGAGTGGGAAAAAAACCAATAGAATGCATAGTGTTCACTGAAGAGTGGGTAAAAAAGTAACCAACCGAAATTATTATTTTACATTGACCAGATCCTACCTTTTCCATGATACTCGAACATTTTCTTCACGGTTCGACTCTTGTCGACTTGTCGTTCGTATGATGATTGTTTTATTTACGACTATGTCGTTTGCGACCTCTTCATAGCCTATGTCTAATGTAATTGCACGCATGCTCATCTTTTGATTGGAGTCGCCAACCATTAAATCTTCTTGAATGGAAACAAGTTGCGGCACATCAGGGAGGTCATTATGTATAACCGCCTCTAATGAATCATTGATAGCATTAACACCTACGTCCGTGTTTCGACAGATGAAGTCATGTAATGCCATAGATGCTCCCTCTAGTTGCTTCTGTATTCTAAATGATACATTCAACATGCTATATAAAAAATCCCAACATTTTTTTTCAAATTTCAAAAGTTTGTTCTATGCAGCTTCGTAGTGAAGAGTATACCCGATTAAAATATTCATACTCATTAGTTGGTGCACGGCCATATCGAAAGTCTTCTTGATGGTACCTAACTCCTTTATACGGGATTAGATATTCTTTCTTATTAACAAGATAATATTTACCTTCTATTGGATATGAAAATTGTGATTTTGGATTTTCGGTTACTAGCTTAAAAACTCTCGCATCGTGCATTGACCTTTTTCACCCGCATGAAATGAACGTGAAGCAGAGGTCAAAATCACATACAGCCATAATGTTCTGTGTGTAAAAATCCTTTCGCCCATAGAATGGTGTTGCGTTATTTGTTGGGAGGATAGTTGGGGCATGTGTCCCGTATATGACACCAATATAGTCCCGCATGTACACATGCAAAACAAGAGGTTAACATTTACATGTGATAACGGCTACAATATTTGGTATGAATCTATAAGCAATAGTTTTGTGTTATATGAAACAAAAAGTAGATAAATTTAACAGATACTAAAATGAATGTGAAAACTATGAATTAATATGATGACGGCTTCAACATATATTTTTATTAAATTTTTTATCATGATTAATTTAATATATAAATTTATCTAAAAATTATTATATGATGACCGCTTCAACAATTATGCCAGATGAAATTATTTTATTTGATAAATTTAACAGATACTTTCAATTTATCTGCAAACTAAAGTTTATATGATGTCCGCTTCAACATTTATAGATATGAAATTATTTTATTTGTTAAATGTAGTAGACAAACTTCCCTAAAAACTAATGTATATGATGCTGCTTCAATATTTATATATATTCTATTATTTTATCTCATAATTTTGTTTTGCTTGTAGATATGTTTTCCTAAAGCAACAAGGATAATGTTATATATACATTTATAACGTTACATATATAACCGTTATAGTAAAAAATGAAAATATGTAAAAAGAATGATAAACTCTTACGATAAAAGGATGATACATTCTTCGACTAGTCAATGCAGGGTAGTCGTTTGTTCGATCTCTTTGCGGGCGTATTTCTGCTGTAGCAAATGATACCATGGTTCAAAATATGTTATTTGGTAACTTAGTTTTTAAATTAGTTTTTTTGAAACTGATTGTTTAGGTAAAAAAACAAAAATTTTCACATTTTGTTTAAATTATACAATTTTATCTTTTTATACATTTGATATTAATAAGGAATAATTACACTTACCTCCCCTGATGTTTAAGCTTATTACAGGGACCTCCCATGTGATCTTTGAAATTACACTGACCTCCCATGAGATTTAATTTTTAATATCAATTGCACCAAACTATTAAAATTTTCGTTGAAATTTAACGAAAATCGCCCATTCCACCCCAAAACCACCATTTTCACCCTAAAACCACTATTCAAACCACATTTTTCCTCTAAAAAATCACAATTCACACCCCAAAACCACATTTTCAAAACCACCATTCCGTTGAAATTTAGGGTGGGAATGGTGGTTTTTGGGGGAGGTGGTTTGAATGGTGATTTTAGGATGAAAAGGGTGATTTTGGGGTGGGAGGGGGGATTTTCGTTAAATTTCAATAAAAATTTTAACAGTTTGCTACAATTGATGTTAAAAATTAAATCTCATGGGAGGTTAGTGTAATTTCAGAGACCACTGGGAACTCCCTGTAATAAGCTTAAACTTCAAGGGAAGTAAGTGTAATTATCTATATTAATAATTATATGTAGTTAGTAATAGTAAGTTATGAATAAGAGGTATTATAGTATTTTAATTTGACTTTTTGGCTTATTTGATAAACAAACTATATTGTCTTTTTGTATTTTTGGCAAAAAAATTGAAAAGCTAAATTTACCAAATGAGGTGTAAGAGTAATCAAGTAATATGTTCAGATTGTAGAATCGAAAAAAACAAGCCTTGTAGCTCTACAAATGCACGGTGCAATCTATTATAAAAGAAATATTTTATGTACAAAAAGTTATATAATCACAAACTGTAACAAATATATACTTTAACCATTCATTGCATGTAAAAATTTATAAAAAAAATATTAGATTTCACATAAAATGAATGACTTGAATAAAAAAAATTGTTTAATTTGTGGTTAATTGCATAATATAATTTATAAGCACAACGTCAAAAATATTCTCTCACTTTTTTCCAAAGCCTCACAACTACTTCTCCAAAGTGCAATAACAACATATTACGACTGTTATTCATCTCTCTCTTTTTCTCTCTCTTTCTGAGACCCTGACCCGTTTTATTTTTTAAATGATTCAAGTGTTGATGGAGTTTGAATTAACTTCTGACCTTGCTGATGTTTCAGGTGAATACTTTGAGCTTGAGGTTCTAAGGAATGGATTGGAAAGTGTTTGATTCTGCTTCTTCTATTCAGTTTTTCACCCAGCGTTAACCGCTCGAGCAGTGGGTGAGCGCTCGAGCGGGCTGGTGGTAGAGAGTGGATCTAAAAGGTGACCACTCGAGCAGTGGGTCGTCAGGTTGAGCGAGGGTATGGCAGAGGAGTATGTCGGCAGGGGTCCGCTCAAGCAGTGCTTAGGTGCTCGAGCGGTGGAGGCTTGGAGCGACTTTTTATAAATATAAAAGACTTGAGATATTTTGGAAATTCTTAACTTCTAAGCTAAGTTTCGATTCCCTCTACCTTCTCTTTAGCTTTTGGTTGACCCGAGGCTCAATTTTTAGCAATCGGACAGCAGATCCATGTTATTGGAGCTGGGGGCTTCACATCCATTCGGGCAGAATCTAGTTTCGTTGAGGTTCCCTCTTCTTTAATATCTCATGAGATATGAGAGTAGCAAAAATCTCATCTAAACTAAGGGTATCTTTCTTAACCATTAATGTAGTCCTCAAATGCTCGTATAATGGAGGTAATAAAACCAACAGGAGAATTTCTTTATCCTCATCTTTGATCTTCGCGCCAATAGAATCTAATTCCGTCAGTATTCTATTGAACTCATCCAAGTGCTTCATAAAATTTTTTTTCTCTATCATCTGAAGTGCATATAACTGTTTTTTTAAAGAAAATCGAGTCATTAATATCTTGAACTTGTACCTGCTCTCCAACTTTACCTAGAGTTCCACCAGATCATTTTCGTTGATGACTTTCGAAGGGTACTATTATCGAGATATAATTGAATCGTGCTGTTCACCAAGTCCTGCATCTCTTCCCACTCCACATCCTTAATCGTTTTTGGTTTTTTGACTTCATCTTTAGATCCTTAATCAATCCTTCGCGCTTCAAAATATTCTTCACCCTTTGCTGCCACAAGGTGAAGTCGTTGCAGTCGTTAAAAGGTTCAATCACGAAACCTGAACTCTTGAACACCATTAGATTTGTTTATGATAATACCCACAATCTAAACTCGTTGCAATATCAGATATGCGTAAATCTTGTCTCACGCAGCCCAAACCAACTCTAATTATACCCGATCGCTTATGATTGTACCCGATCAATCATAATCTATGCTGGTTTATCCAATCCAATCAAATAGTGCGGAGATAGAAAACTTTGACCATACTGATGAATTCGCGGTGTCGAAAAATCTTAGGAGACACCTTCTTCTTTAATTATTTTATTATATATACAAGCCAATATAATAAAATAAATATGAGCAATTGATTTAAGCCTTATAACCACACTGGATTAAAACCCATCAATGCAATATTCCAACCTAACAAAACCCCTGCCTGTTAAGTGCGCCGCCGCTTCTTAATGCAAAAAACGATCATAAATTCAGTATTTTATGAAATCAACATGAACGAGTAGCTAACCCAAGAGCTATTAACAGTGTCATCGCTTCTCAAATCTCAGATTCTGCAACTCTTTTTTTTGTGCAAATAAAATAATTTTGATTTATGCGAATCGAAAATAAAAAAATCATACCTTGTACCGATCTCTCACAATGACTTCGAATCATCCACCGTTAGTTCTAATATTACTTGTTGGGATTTATCTACCAATCTCCGAACGCGAACGAAAGTAAAATTACGCATAAAAGGTAGAAATTAATTAACACCGAGAATTTACGCGATTCGACCCACACCGGCCTACGTTCACGAGCGAGAGAGAAAATATTTCATTATTTCGAATGTAAAAGAGTACAGAACTAATTTCTCTTCTCTCTACCAACTAACCTCTCAATTTTTTGTCTCACAACATTCTCTCTATGGCTCCACTAGTATCCTATTTAGAGGTACATACGTACAAATCCTAAAAAATTGTAGTAAACCTATATTATTATAAACTTTATACATAAAATTTTTTAATGGATTCTTAATTTCACTCCAACTCAATTATATATACACCAAAAATAATATAATAAACATGAGTCCGATAGAATACAACATAGCCCAACAGTTTCAAAACCTCGAGTGGTTAAGCATTTCAGATAATCAGCTTGGATCTTGGGAAGAAGTTGATGATGACTTGAGCTTTCTCTCCTCTTTGACCAATGCTACCAATTTACAGGTTTTGGAGAAGAACCTCAACAAATTTGGAGGAATTTTACTAGATTTCATTGGTAATCTCACAACGAATCTCGAAGTTTTATATCTATATCACAACTGGATTTTTGGAACCATTCCATCTGGGATAGCGAATATTGTTAATATGCAAAATTTTGAAATGCAGGGTAACAGACTCACAGGTAATATCCCAGCCGAGATTGGAAAGCTTTAAAACTTACAGCAATTGAATTTCATTAACAATGGGCTGTCTGGTAACATTCCATCCTCCATAGGAAATTTGAGTTTGTCGAATAAACTCATCTTAGGAACTAATAATCTTCAGGGTAGTATTCCTCCAAGCCTGGGGGAATGCAAAAATTTGCAGTTGTTGTTTCTTGCTAATAACAACCTTAGTGTTTCCATACCGAAACAAGTTGTGGGCATCTCATCCTTATTCACATATCTAGACCTATCCCAAAACTAGTTGAGTGGTTCTCTTCCTGTTGAAGTTGGAAACTTGATAAACCTTGGTTAGTTGGATGTCTACGAGAACTTGTTATCTAGTGAAATTCCAAGCACTCTAGGGAGCTATGTAAGATTGGAAACACTCCGTTTGGGGAGCAACTTTTTCCATGGTGACATTCCTTCTTTGATCTCCTTGAGAGGCATTTAAGAATGGGATCTTTCTAAAAATAACTTGTCTGGTGAAATTCCAAAGTACTTGGAGGGCTTGGATTCGTTGCAGAAGTTGAATATGTCGTTCAATAATTTTGACAGTGCAGTGCCAACAAAATGTGTGTTTAGTAATGCAAGTGTAATATCAGTGGTGGAAAACAGTAAGTTTTGTGGGGTTCTAGCTGAATTGAAGCTGCCTAGATGCAACTTTAAAGGAAATGAAAAGAGGAGATCAAATAGTAGCATGGCATTAGCAATATCTATTCCTTTTGGGCTTCTTGGACTAGCTTTGGTGTGTTTTCTGCATCTTTTCATGTATAGAAAGAGAAGTAAAGATATTTCTACTTCTTTTGGTGTGCAATATCTTTTCTGGTATTACTTCTTTCTCTCTCTACCTATACATATTCTACTGAGAGAGAGAGAGAGAGAGATCAACTGAGGACCCATCGGCACCTCTGCTACCATCGCTTGGCACCTCTACGACTTCTCAATCCCGCTCAAAAGTAGAAAATAGGAGATCGACACTTTGGGGAAACCCTTGGGCATCTTGGTGCGCCATTAGGCTCCTTCTCTCACTAGTTGAACTGATACAAACAAGCAGGAGCTGTTTACTTCGTACCACGGCAGCTGTTGGTCTACATCGTGGCATCGGATAGTGGCTTCTTGATTTTTACCTCTAGTTGATCTACTTCGTGGCAACGGATGAGCTGGTTGATTTCCAAACACCTCTGACTCCTCATTGGTGAGCATTTGATCGATCGTTATCTCTCTGATGTACGACGTAGTTAAATGGGAATTCAATTTCATCCCAAGGCATTGTTCAGTCAAGTGCAATGCCCCTTACGAGTTTGATTTTTGGAACTAATTGGAATTGTGGTTAAACATAACGTACTTCTAGGCATCTCGGCACCTAATGGGTTAAATTTTGGCTAGCTAGTATTTTAACTCATACGCCCATCTTCTTGGCGGCTCGATCATTCGGCATTCAGCAAACTAGGTCATCGGCTTCTCAATTGAAACATTTTGGCAGGGCAACTCATTAGCTTGTTATTCTTTGATCAGCAATCTCTGGTTCAATGATGATCCTTTTGTTTAGTTCTGTGGATCATCTAATTCTCGGCAATTTGCCCACTCTATCCTCGGTACATTAGCCACTCACTCCTATCGATTATCGAGTTTTTTAGCAAATCATGCAACTTGTTCAGCATATGATGGCACTTCAGGTTGGTATCTCAGCTCTTGATGGGCGACCTGCAGGGCTAATGATTGGAATGTTAGCACTACGACGATTGGCGGCTAAGATCGCTTTCTCAGCACTATCTCATTATCATTTATCACTTCACTAATTCACTTATATTCTGTTGCCTAATTCAAAAATGATGCAACTCAGCAACTAAGGTGGGGGCTAGATCTCTATTCTGTCCATCTTCATCTTTGCACTATTGATGGATTTATCTTCTCAATATTGTAGCTAGATTTGTCTTCTCTTGACCTATAAGTCGACATCTCAGTTGCACTTATGTTACTTAGAGTGGCCGCCAAATTCCTTCTCAACACCAGTATAGATGCTTCAGACACCGAGCTATCTCTTTATTGGTATTATTCGTTCACAAAATTATCTCAATCTTCAGCAAAAATTCCTAGCTTGCCTAGGTAGGAGATTAGAATAATCTCAGAGACTAAAAGAGCTCTTAGGGTTAGAATAGCCCATTAATGAAAAACCCTAGCCTAGTCTAGGTGCCGAGCCCAGCTCTTGGTCTTTAACAAAAAGTCCTATAGCTTACCTAGGCAAGAGATTAGAATAATCTCATGGATTAAAAGAGCTCCTAGGGTTAGAATAACCCATTAACGAAAAATTCTAGCCTAGCTTAGGTGCCGAGCCCAACTTTCGGTCTTCAGCAAAAAGCCCTAACTTGCCTAGACAGGAGACTAGAATAGTCTCTGGGACTAGAAGAGCTCTCAGGGCTAGAATAACCCAAAAGTTCTAAGTCCTAGCCCTACTAGACACCTTTAAGTCCTAGTCCTGCTAGGCACCTTCTAGTCCTAGCTCGGCTAGGCACTCTAAGTTTTAACCCTGCTAGGCACCTCTAAGTCCTAACCCTGCTAGGCAGTCTAAGTTCTATCCCTGCTAGGCACCTCTAAGTCTTGGCCCGGCTAGGCACTTCTAAGTCCTAGTCCTGCTAGGCACCTCTAAGTCCTGGCCCTACTAGGCACTTCTAAGTCCTTGTCTTGCTTGGCACCTCTAACTCCTGGCCCAGCCAGGCACCTCCAAGTCCTAGCTTAGCTAGGCACTCTAAGTCCTAACCCTGCTAGGCACTTCTAAGTCCTAACTTGGCTAGGGACCTCCAAGTTCTAGCCTTGCTAGGCAACTCCAAGTCCTAGCCTTGCTAGGCACTTTAGATCATACACAGTAAGGCATCAAAGCGAAACAATTGCTTAATCCCGAGGCACGTAGAGCTTTAACCTTATTCTGAAGAAGCATGTAGAAGCTAGGGGCTTATTGTGGGGGAAAAAATCTATTCTCTATATCAAACCCATCATCACATACTACCATCCTATTCTGACATGGATGGGACAACACCATGGCCCATTTCTCTACCCCAATGTTAGGATGGGACAAGACACAAAGTTACTCTCTCTCAGTAGAGAATGTGGAGGTTGTTGCATCTCTTAATACATTAGTTTTCTCTCTGTCTAAGCTTCAGCTAACTTGGGCGTCGGAGGCCCTCCCTCCGGCCACCAGCTGGGAATTTGTTTTGTAGGAACTCAATAAACGAAGCACTTAAGAGCTGGTGATCATCTTTTTTGTTTAGGCTGGTCCTTCAACTCAACAAATAAATATAATTTACGAGTCACCCCATACAAAAACCACATGAGGTTTTTATTTAGAAAAAAACTTTGCTAGCATGTTTTGGAGAATTTCAAATGTATGGGCAATTCTTTTCCATTTTCTTCACCCAGAAATGAAAAGAACTCTTAACCCAGTCTCGCTGTGAACAGTAAAAGGCATGAAAAACAGAATTCTTTAAACCATAAAAAAAACATGAAAAACAAAAAAGCATGGGAAGGGTAACAATGTTATTTCACAATTAATCTCATGCTCCTTCTAATCCCAAGACTATTTTCCAACCCTTCACTGGCCTTGTGTATTCCTCATATGGGGGATATGAAGTCCCACCGGGACTAGTAGTCCGGATACATTTTAGAAAAATGTAAACAAGCAAGGATAAAAAGAAGTACACTTTGGACTAATGGTTGAATCCGTCCCTTTTGTTCGAGACTCCAAACATGCTCTTAGATGACTAGAAATGTCCTGAAAATATTATATTTTTTATTATCAAATGTAATATAAGCTTTACTATTATTTGAAAATCCCATAATATAATTTAACCATTTTCAATGTATTATGACAAAAGAACTGAAATTTCTAAAACTGAATACTTCGTGCCGAATGGTACAACACTTGCTATGACGTGGCATTATTTGTACCTTTTGAAAGTGAAATTTGGTTATGTATTTTTCTATGAAATTTAGGTTGAATGGAGGCTATTCAAAGGAGGTGGCTCACATGTCTTTACACCAATCAATTATTCAATACTTTTCGAATAGTTCTAATTGGTGCTATAACTTCACAATTGTTGATGTATTAATAGAACGTATCACTTTATGTTGGTGTTTTACCCAACTTAAAAATAATTTGAGCTGTCGCTGTAATAGTATAACACTTAACTATGATGTAGCATTGCTTTTATCTTTTGAAAGTGAAATTTGGTTATGTATTTCTTTAAGAAATTTAGGTTGAATAGAGGCTATTCAAATGAGGTGGCTCACATGCCTTAGTATGATAAATTATTCAATACTTCTCGAATAATTTTAATTAATGCTCTAATTTTATAATTATTTATGTATTTAATAGAATGTATTACTTTTTATTGGTATTTTACCCAATTTATACATAATTTGAATAGTCGCTGCTGCATGAGTATTGAATAATTAGTACTTGACACAAGATGTTTCTCATGGGAAAAATTGCCATTTTCTAGAAGCAGACGATAAAGAAAGAGCACAAATAAAAACAAAATACTACGCAACGAATCTTGGAGCCACTTAACATTGACCAATCGTGTTAGCAAAAAGGGAAAAGCCAAAGTGACAGTTTTAGAAATGCAAGTTGGTTGGGCAACTTTAAAAAAAAAAATGATTTTATCACCATTTTTTTAGTAGAAAATTATTAAATACTCTCAGAGTACTATATAAACGATGGTACGTAATATTTTTGATAAATAAATAATTATAATTTACATAATGTGAGTTACTATTTGTTTCTTAACTACCCAACAAAGATGAATCATCATGTTTTTATCGTAAAATTTATCGCTTACATTCTGTGTGAGAGTACAACGTGAACTTGCTACATGGTACTTTAGGAGTACCAAATAATTACTCCTTAGTAAAATACTCCTTTTTTTGGAAAATGGTATTTTCATTCTATTTTTCTTTTAAATACATTCTCAAAAACTTGTATTTTAGTGTGCATTAAAAAACTGTGTCATGTGCAATTTTAAACATTAAAGACAAATTTTAGAGTGTAATTATACAACATTAGAGTGCGAAAATAAATTTTCTTTTGTCTTTTTTTTATCGGCAAATTTCCTTTGTTTTTATTAGAAAATATTACAAAATACCTTTCATTCAATTATTCTCTATTATTTTTGTTTTTGTTCGAATGCTTGAAAGGCATTTATTTATAATCTTACTTAATAAAAACAAATTACGGAATATAGTTTGTTAAAAATGCTAAAATTATTTATTCTTTTTTTTTTCTCTCCTTGCTCTCTTTAAAAACTATGGACGACGGTTTATCTCCTTTTTATCTTGGTCTCACTCTATAAAGTTCTGTTTTGTATATATGTATCTTTTTCAAAGTTGGGATCAAATTTGAAAATAAAAGGTAATGATCCCACTTGGTGGGGTGGGGTAGGGATGATTTTAAAAATAATAATGCTATAGTGGCCAAATTATTTTATTAAATTAATTTATTAAGTAATATGGCATACAATTACAAACATTGAAAATGAGAAAATTCATATGGGACTCAGTGCATTAATATTTATATATTTATAATTATACCACATCATCTGATATTAATATGACAAAATAATTTAAACACTATAACATTTGTAAGTAATTTGATCACCATTACATTATTGATAAAAAATCTCTGTTCGAATTCTCACTCCAAATTTTTTTTTTAACAGTTACAACAATTTATTCTTGTTATTTTTTCAGTATCACTAAATTGTTATTTGTTAGGTGTATGTCTTGTGTTATGCAGGACCATACAATTAGAATTCTACTTGCAGGACCTATACAATTAAAATTCTACTTAAATATATTTTGTTAGTCTAAGGGCTTTTCAATTAGATTTAGATAATTTTTATAATTTATTTTTTCAGAATAAATTGATTTAAAATGATAATATTTAATATTTTTTTAAAAATAGTGTTGACATAAAATGACAAAATAGTTGACATCTTTAGCCATATGAGATGACTCATCTCTTAAATGAATTGACACTTAAATATTATTGAATGAGAATATTTTATATTGAGCCTAATTGATATTTGAGTCAACATTTTAAGGCAAAAAATACTTGAAGATCTCAAGTGTGTCAATACCTTTGAGCTAATGAGTTGACGCCCTAACATGTTTGTTGAAGATATTTTAGGTATTAAACTTTGAGTTGACACAAATAAAATTTGAGTCGACACAAAAGAGCCGAGACTCTTTGTACTCAAAAAGAGTTGACACAAACTAAGTTTGAGTCAACACCAAGTGTTTCTTCACTTTGATTATCCAAAATTTTGAGTCGACACAAATTGCAAATGAGTCGACACAAAAGTACGGAGAACGCCTGCAGATTTTGTGAGTCGACACAAATTAAAGAAGAGTCGACACAAAGTCAAATTGAGTTGATACAAATCGCTAAGAGTTCTAGCACTTTCTAGTGTCGACACCAAAGGCAAAATGAAGCGACACAAAAAGGCTATCCCGAAAAGCTAAAGAACAAAATGAGTCGATACCAAAACCATTTGTGTCGTCACCGTTGTATCGGTGAGATGAATGCAGAAATAATGTCGACACCTAACAAGATTTGAGTCGACCTAATCACTTGAAGAGTCATGCCCTAGAAGTATTGTGTCGACCCAAAAGTAAATGTGTCGACACCGGCGACGAAATTTAAAATACGAGGTAGAGTTCAACGATTGAATTTTTGGCATTAAATACTCTCACCTACCTCCAACGGTCATGAAACCTCAAGAGCTTATATAAAGCGTTACTCATCAGCATTTAAAAGATCTGGAGACCTATATTCACTGTTGTATTGCTTGATTCAAAGTCAAAACCTTCAAGCTCTCATTTACTGTTCATAACTCAAGTTCTTGTATCTCATCTGTTTACTTCTCATTTATTACCTATTTTTCTATAAAGAGAGTGAGTGATACTTATTAAAACATCCCATTTATTGTATCTAAGGGTGAGTTACCATTTGTCCTTTGAGTGAGTAGGTAAATCTCGTCAAAGAAGAACTCAAGAGAAAAGAAGAAAAATAGGAGCGTATTTTTGTAGGATTGTTTGAAGTTGTAAAAGATTTTTAATGCATCCGTAAACATTCCACATTAATGAAATTCTCAAGGAGAGTCTTGAGGAGTGGACGTAAACTTGAAAGAAGCCGAACCACTATAAATCTTGGTATCTGTTTTATTTTCTCTATCCTCAACCACTTTAATATTTGCATTGTTTTATTCTTTGTTTATACTTGCTATAACTATTTGCAATATTAAAAGATTTTTAAAAATTTTTTTAAAATTATTATTATCTTTTTAAGACCCAATTCACCCCCCTCTTGGGTTGCCTAGAACTAATAATTGGTATTAAAGTTTGGGGCTCTTGTTTTTGACTTAATAGTCTAAGAATTTATATGGCAACCACTGACATCGAATCTATCCAGTTTGAAGGTCAGTCCACCAATATACCTCCTTTGTTCAATAGAACAAACTACAATAATTGAAATGCTAGAATGAGAACATACATTCAAGCTGTAGACAATGACCTTTAGAGGGTTATCGTTAATGCACCAAAAAGACCTATCAAAATCGTTGAAGGAACAATCGTTCCTAAACCAAAAAATGAGTGGACCGAAAATGATAAAAGAGAGATTCAAAAAAATGCTAAGGTTATGAATCTCTTATATTTCTCATTTGATCCCAATGAATTTAATAGGAACTCTACATGTGACACTGTTAAAGAAATATGAGATAGACTTGAAATTACCCATGAAGGAACTAACCAAGTCAAGGAATCCAAAATAAGCATGCTTGTTCATAATTATGAATTATTTAAAATGAAGAACGATGAATCTATTTCTGATATGTTTACTCGATTTACTGACATTATAAATAGATTTAAATCTCTTGGCAAGATTTATTCCAATGCAAAAATGGTGAGAAAAATTCTTAGGTGTATGTCTAAGAACTGGAAAGTTAAAGTCACAGCTATCCAAAAAGCTAAAGACCTCAACACACTTAGCTTGGAAGAACTTCTTGGATCTCTCATGACTCATGAGATGAATATAAAGATGGATGATGAGGATGACAACAAGAAGAAGAAAGGCATTGCCTTCAAGTCTTCAACTCATGACGAAGAATTCGATGAAGACTTCTCAAGTGATGTGAACGAAGATATGTCCCTTATCACGAAGAAATTTAAACGGTTTCTTAGTGTTAGAGGTAAAACTGTCAAGATCTTTGCTTTTACAAACTATTATTTACAAAAAAATTAACTGGGCAGGCAAACGCTAAAACGGGATCCAGATAAAACTTTTGATGACGAACGATCAAAATAAAACCCGTGCATCAGAAGTTAATTTAGAAGAATATATTTTTACCTGTTGAATCTTCAACTACGTTTTGAATATGAGTTGAAGCTCCTATTAGATCTTCTACTGTATTTCCTTATGCGATTCCCAGATATAGTGTGGGTTATAATCTTTCGAGAACTTATACCGGCAGAACCAGGACAACTTTAGTCTTTGAAGACAAGTTATGAAATTGGTTCAGCGTACTCGCATATTTATAGGGCTACAGCATGGACCTGAGCAGTAATTATGAGAAATATTTTCAGTGGAACACAACACGTATTAGCGATTTCAGCAATTAAGTAAACCTCATAGCAGTATCTGCAATTATGAAAAATCAACAGCAATTCTTACAATTTTCATAAAATATTGAATTATAGTTTACACCACTAAAGAACTATAATTACACTATGACCCATAATCTCAAGACCATATAGTATTGAGCTCATGTTATTAAATGCTTACTATTTCTCCTCACGTTAAGATTTTCGATACTCATCAATTAAATTTAATTACTCGCAATTTAATTTAATCGGTATCTTGGTATTCCTTAAGCCATTCAGCTTAATTTATTTGACTGTCGAATAATTAAATCCACCTACAGGGTTTGGCCTAATCAAAATTTATAAGCTTCCTTAAGGGGGTATTGTTAATTTTGATCTTTCAGGACGTGAATTCTACCAATAAAAAATATTATATATATATATATATATATATATATATATATACCACTGTTCAACTCACTGGGAATATAGATCCATATAAGATTGCACCATCTAATGAATCAAAATAACAAATATTAAATATATGCTAATTAATAGTTATTTCAAGATTAATAGGATAAGCACTATTCATAATAACCTTAGGGTGTGAATTAATTTATATAGTCAGTATAAAATTAATTACTCAAAATATCCCGTTTATTACATACAAAATGTACTAGCACAGAGAGTCAAAATAATAGACGACGCTATTATCTGTTCTCCGTAACCAAGATAGGCCTTATAAAACTTTGTACTACAATTGTACCGATGGTATGTATATTTTTATATAAACTGTGAACATAAAATTTATATTCTGTAAGAACATAAAATCTAATTTTCTGTGTGCAAGCCGTACTCTACACACTAGATTAAATACTATACAGAATATCGAATATTCATGCATAATATTAAAGAAATGATATACATACATTGCTCATAAAAATTCTCATAAAATAAAAATTAATTTTATTAAAATAAAATAAAATACTAAAAATATAGTTTTCAGTATACCAACCCTAACACTTAGAAATGAGAAATAAAAAAAAAGAAGGTTCTTCAAAAAGGAAGGATACAAAGGCGAGCCTACCAAATTCAAGGGCGATTCAAGCAAATTCAAAAGTGATCACAAAAAAGACGAAATCATTTATTATGAATGCAAAAAGCCCAGACATGTCAAGACCGAAAGTCCTCAACTCAAGAAGTAGTTCAAAAAGGGCTTCAAGAAGGCTATGATAGCCGCATGGGGCGAAAGCGATGACAGCAGCTCCGAAGATGAAAGAAAAGAAATTGAGGTTGCAAATCTATACGTCATGGCTAAGGAAGACGATGAGATAACTCATGATCCTTTCTCCTTAGATGAATTAGAAAGTGCATTTGAGGATTTGCACGATGAATTGAGAAAAATGGTGTTAAGAACTCTATTCTCAAAAATAAAAACAAATTTGAAAATTTCTGTTTTGAAATATGAAAACAAGGTTCTAAATGTAAAGATTGAAGACCTTACTAAAACTGTTTACAAGTTCACTCTTGAAATGAACAACTTAGATAAATTTCTCGGTATGTAAAAATATATTTTTGATAAAACTGGGGTTGGATGCAAACCAAAGAAGAAGGAAAAGTTCTTAAACAATATTTTGTCAAAGCATCTTCTAATCACTCAAATGCCACTTGCTTTTATTGCTATGAACATAGATACATTGTCCACAAAGAAAATCCTCAAATATTTCTGTCAAGAAAGTTTAGGTTTCTAAGGGAACACATCCTCAAGGAACTAACTCCAAAGGACCCAAGAAAATTTTGGTACCAAAAATTAAAAATTGATTCTTCTTATAGGTATGCTTCAAGTCCTTATTCAAGGAGGGAATATGGTATCTTAATAGCGCTTGCTCAAGACACATGACATGCGACAAATCGATGTTTACATCCCTCAAACCAAAAGATGGTAGATTTGTAACATTTGGAGACAAATAGTAAAGGAAAAATCATAAGAATCGGTTGCATCGGTAAAATTATTTCCCCTACTATTGAAAATATTTTGCTTATTAATGGGTTAAAATATAATCTTCTTAACATTAACCAACTTTGTGACAATGACCACAAGATTGTCTTTGATCATACTAAGTGTATTATTGAAGATTCAACCAATAACAAAATTATTTTTGATGGTCATAGGCATGAATATATTTACATATTCAGTCTAAATGATCTTTCTAAAAATGACACCAAGTGCTTAGCCGCCTTAAGTGATAATAGTTGGTTGTGGCATAAAAAGCTTGGACATGCACACATGAACTTAATTTTTAAACTTTTGAAAAAAGAACTGGTGATTAGGTTATCCCAAATCAAATTTAAAAAAGGAAAAGTATGTGATGTATGTCAACAAGGCAAACAAGTTAAAAGTTTTTTTCATTTCAAAAATGAGATTTCAACTTTTAGGTCCTTACAACTATTGTACATGGATTTATTTGGTCAAATAAAGACCTTAAGCATTTGAGGCAAGAGATATGCATTTGTTATTGTTGATAACTTTTCTAGATACACCTGGGTGCTTTTCCTAGCTCGTAAAGATGAAACATTTGCCTCATTTGCAAAACTGTCTCAGAGAGTTCAAAATAAAAAAGATTTTCAAATCACAAGTATCCGAAGTGAACATAGTAGAGAATTTTAAAATAAATATTTTAAAAAATTTTGTGATAAAAATGGTATTAGCCATAACTTCTCTGCTCCTAGAACCTCTCAACAAAATGAAATTATTGAAAGAAAGAGTATGACCTTGGAAGAAATGGCTAAAACCATGTTCTGTGAAAATAATCTACCATGATAGTTTGGGCCGGGACTATCAACACAACTTGCTTTGTCGTGAACAGAGCCATGATACAAGCTTCTCTTAAGAAAACTCCATATGAGTTATGGAATTGAAGAAAACCTAACATCAATTATTTTTACGCATTTAGGTGCAAATGTTTTGTTTTAAACAACAACAAAGAACTTTTAGGCAAGTTCAACGCAAAATCTGATTAAGGTATTTTTCTAGGATATTCTTTATCTAGTAAAGCCTATAAAGTTTTCAACAGAAGGACTCTAGTTGTTGAAAAATCTATACATGTGGTATTTGATGAATCTAACCTTGATTCTTCAAAAAAAAACTTGTGAAGATAATTTGATTGATATAAAAAAAGGTGTTGAAGATATCTTCATTAAAGACCTAGAGGAGCAAAACCATGAGAAAGCTTTAAATTCTCAACAAAAAGAAGTTCAACTGGCTGCTGGACCCTCAAATCTTGAAAATTTAGATTTACCTAAGGAATGAAAGTATGCTCATGGTCACCCAAAAGATTTTATCATTGGTGATCCATCTCAAGGTATCAAAACTCGATCTTCTCTACATAATGTTTGTGGTGATTTAGCATTTCTTTTCTAGACTGAACCAAAACATTTTGAGGAAGCCGAAAACAATGAGTTTTGGACATTGTCTATGCAAGTAGAGCTTAATCAATTTGAAAGAAACAAGATTTGGACTTTAGTCTCAAGGCCTAAGAAGCACTCCATTATCGGTACAAAATGGGTTTTCAGAAACAAAATAGATGAAAGTGGAGTAGTTCTTAGGAACAAAGCTCGATTGGTGGCCCAAGGTTATAATCAAGAAGAAAACATCTATTTTGATGAGATTTTTGCTCATGTGGTTAGGCTTGAAGCCATTAAAATGTTGCCTGCTTTCGTATACTTCAAAAATTTTAAACTATATTAAATGGATGTCAAAAGTGCATTTTTAAATGATTTTATCTCAAAAGAAGTTTTTGTTAAACAACCTCCTGATTTTAAAAATTCAAAATTTTCAAACCATATTTACAAACTTACCAAGCCTCTTTATGATTTAAAGCAAACATCTAGAGTATGGTATGAAAGGCTCGGCAAATTCTTGATTGAAAATGAGTTTTCTAGAAAAAAAATTAATACCACTTTTTTCATCTAGTCTCAAGGAAATAATATGCTAGTTGTCCAAATTTATGCAAATGATATTATTTTTGGTACAACTAATAAATCTCTTTGCAAGAACTTTGCTAAGTGTATGAAGAGAGAATTTGAGATGAGTATGATGGGAGAACTCAACTACTTCTTTGAACTTCAAATCATGCAAACACAAGAAGGAATTTACATCAATCAAGCTAAGTACACAAGTGACCTATTGAAGAGGTTTACCATGCTGAAAGCAAAACCATGAGAACCCCGATGTGTCCTACAATAAAGTTTGACAAGGATGAAAACAGTAAAGCAGTAGATGAAAAATGCTATAGAGGTATGATCAGATCTCTATTTTACTTAACTGCTAGCAATCATAATATTATGTTTAGTGTATGCATGTGTGCTAGATTTTAATCTAACCCTAAAGAATCACATGTGACAACCATTAAGGGCATCTTTAGATACCTCTTAGGTACATAAAAGTTAAGATTGTTCTATCATTGAGGATTAGCCTTTGAATTATTTGGCTATTCACATGCTGATTTTGTCGGATGTAAAGTGGATAAGAAAAGTACAAGTGTAACATGTCAATTCCTAGGACACTCATAATCTCATAATTTAGTAAGAAACGGAACTCAGTAGCCTTGTCTACAGCCGATGCTGAGTACATAGGAGCTAGTAACTGTTGTATACAAGTTCTTTAGATGAAATAACAACTAGAGGACTATAGTTTTTTCTTAGATCATATTCCCATAAAATGTGATAATACTAGTGCAATTAATATATTCAAATATCCAATACAACACTCCAGAAAAAACACATTGAGATTAGACATCACTTTATAAGAGATCATGTGTAAAAAGATAACATTGAACTTGAATTCATAGGCACAGATTTTCAACTTGCAGACATATTCACTAACATTTTAAATGAAGAAAGAATATGCTATATAAGAAGAGAACTTGGTATGTTATGTGCTCCTAATTGATGATTAAAATGACATATTAACCATGTCTTTTCAATGCATTTCAATACTTTTCATACTCTAAAGTGATATGTGAAAAGTGTCGACCCTACTTACAAAAGTAAGGTCACATATGTGTTCGAGTTGACTCAAAGCTATGTAAAAAAGACACTACGAAGAACAGTGTCAACCCATTTCTATATAGTGTCGACTCAATTTCGATATCTTGCTCTCGATAAATTTAGGTCGACCTAAAGTTTAATCGTGTCGACTTAAATGGCTGAAAGTATCGACTCTTTCTGAAAATGTGTCGACACAATTTTTGATTTTGGACACCCACACTCGCAAAGAAAAGCGTAGACTCAAATGCAATTTGTGTTGACACAAATTTTTTTGCCTATTTAAGAGGCATCGGTCCCCACCATTGTGTCGTTTCCTCTCTCTCTCTCTCTCTCTCTCTCTCCTTAACTATTCATCTCTCGCAGTTTTTTTCTCTTTTGAAAAGTGAGTCGACCCGTCATCTTCTCTGCTCTCTTCGATCTAACTTCTCAATCCAAGATGACTGCAAAGACGATGGGAAAAGGCATCAAACGAACCGAGGATGAAGGGCCGTTGAAGCCTAGGGCACAGAAGAAGAAAGAGACGGTGATGGCGATGGCGACAGGAACCGCGGCAATAGAGATGTCAGAGTCCCTAAGCTTCAAGTCGAACAAGTTCCAGCAACTCTACTTCTCCTCATTTATGAATCGTAAGATAATTCCAGGCCGTTCTGTAGATTTTTCCTTTTTCGATTCTATTGAAATGCAGTTTAGAGACTTGCTCTTTAATCTTGGATGGGAAAGAATACTCCAACACCGTGACACTCACTACCCCACATTCGTAAATCTTTTTTATGCACATTTTCATATTGCATCTATCCCTAGAACCACCATCACCTCTTGGGTGAATGGGACCGAAATTCACTTAACTTCCTCTATTCTTAATGAAATTCTACGTATCCCTGAGTGTGATATATTTGTTTCTTGCAAAGAGAATAAGAGATCTATCGAAATAGATGGATTTTCTTTTCATGATGCAGTAAAATAAATATTTGAAGTCGATGAAATTGATCCCTCCAAACCCCTAGAGGCCAACTTTCTCATGCCAAAAATGAGAATCTTCTATCACATGGTCAACCATATCTTTCTGCCACAAATGAAAAAGTTTAGGGATGTCTCATATATGCACATTTTCATAATGTGGTGTATTATAGAGCAGAAAAACCTAGATCTTGATTTTCTCTTTATTTCAGACATACTCCAATTACATGACAAATCCGACTCCTCTCTCTCCCATGGTATGTTATTCGCAAAAGTTTTTTTGCTATTTTAGCGTTGACCTTTCTGATTAGAAAATGGTCATTTTTTCAAAACATGACCTATATGGGGCTTCTACTTTGAAACACATGCAGATTTTTAAAATTGACGGAGTTTGGACTACCCTTCGTGGTACTCCATCCATTCCTAAGAATCCCTATGCTTCTTGAGATTTCTCTCTTATTTGCGTAGATTTTGATTCTCCTTCTCCACCTTTCATACTAATAGACACTCCAAGACCTTCCTCTGCTCCTCTTTCTCCTCCTCCTGCACATGTTGATGCTTAATCTGCTCATCCTGCCTCCTCTGCTACTTCTCTTGTTGATCTTTCTGAAGTTGTTTATTTGATTAAAGGTTAATCCTCTTCTTTGACATATTTCCAAAACAAGGTCGATCAAGACCTACTTGACCTCAATACAACCATATCTGCTTTATTTGATAAGGTCAAGCATTTGGATAAGACCAACCGTTGCCTTCGGCGTGATGTTAAAAATGCAACAGATACTAGGAGAGCCCTTTGCAAGACAATGGATGATAGTATTGTCTCCACAGTCAATTGCAATAAGACAATCCTTAAGCAAGTTCGCAAAAAATATGATCAAGGCATTGTCACCGCCGTGCAAGCCAACTCGAGGCAAGTGGAAGAACACCTTCTATGGATTAGGGAAGCTTGGAGCAAGCAGTTTAAGCCCATGGAATCAAAAGAAGAAAAGGCTACTCGACTTCGGCGTGAAGCGGATCTTGCTTTAGCAGCTACTTTGGATGCCATGACTGCTGCGAAAAAGAAGGACGAATGTGAATATTCTTCCAAAGAAAAAGCCTTTGAGAGATGCCAGAAGCAAGAAGAGAAGAAGAAATTCAAAACGTTTATGGATGATCAGTGACTTCAACCATTTCTTCAAAAGGAGAGAATAAAAGGTAAAGGAAGGAAGAAGAGAAGAAGAGAAGAAGTGAAAATATTACAAATATTTTATCATCCAGTAGCTTTTAATGGCTTGAGATGAAGGAGAAGTTGTAATGTTTAACATACATTTTTTGTTTGATGATTGGTTGTGTGTTGAATGGTTGGAACATATTCTCTTTTATGATTATGAATAAATGTTTAAGATTTAAGTTGCCTCATATCTTGTTTATATATATGATTTTGGCTTTGAAATCCCTTTTGATAGCATGCTCTCTATATATATTCTATGATTGATGTTTGGGATTTGACAAACTTCGCATACATTTGATTTGATGCACAAATTTTAATAAACTCAGAATGTTTCTAAATTGAAATTGCAAATCATCTTTAAAATGTATATTACACTATTGATTGAATGTCTAGCTGTTGTGATTGCATATCTTGTTTAAGACATAACGATACGGAGAGAACCCTTGTTAAAAATCTTTTTAAATATTTTTTAGAAAATGTTTAAATTGTTGTAATCATAAAAAGGGCAGATTATTAGTCCAAGGACCTTTCAATTAAATTTTGATGATTTTTATAATTTATTTTCTAAGAATAAGTTGATTTAAAAGGATAATATTTAATATTTTTAAAAGGTAGCGTTGACACAAAATGACGAAAGAGTCGAAACCTTTAGCCATATGAGATGACTCATCTCTTAAATGGATTGACACTTAAGTATTCTTGAATGAGAATATTTTTTGTTCACCCGAATTAATATTTAAGTCGACATTTTAAGGCAAAAATTACTTGAAGATCTCAGGTGTGTCAACACATTTGAGCTAATAAGTTGACACTCTAACATGTTCGTTGAAGATGTTTTAGGTATTAAACTTTGAGTTGATACAAATAAAATTTGAGTCGACACAAAAGAGTCGAGGCTCTCTATTCTCAAAAAGAGTCAAAACAAACTAAGTTTGAGTCGACACCAAGTGTTTCTTCACTTTGATTATCCAAAATTTTGAGTTGACACAAATTGCAAATGAGTTGACACAAAAGTACCGAGCCTGCCTGCAAATTTTGTGAGTCAACACAAATTGAAGAAGTGCCAACACAAATATGCCGAGCTTACCTAAAATTTTTTTTGAGTCGACACTAAAGTCAAATTAAGTAGACACAAATTCACCGAGGGTTCCTGCACTTTTTAGTGTCGACACTAAAAACAAAATGAAGCAACACAAAAAGGCCCTTGTGAAAAGTTGAAGAACAAAATGAGTCGACTCCAAAATTATTTGTGTCGACACCGTTGTGTTGGTGAGATGAATGCAGAAATTGTGTCGACACTTAAGAAGATTTAAGTCGATCCAATCACTTGAAGAACCATGCCCTAGAATTTTTGTGTCGACGCAAAAGAAAATGTGTCGACACCGGTAACAAAATTCAAAATACGCGACAGAATTCAACTGTTGAATTTTTGGCATTAAATACTCTCACCTATCTCCAACGGTCATGAAACCTCAAGAGCTTATATAAAGAGTTACTCTTGAGCATTTAAAAGATCTAGAAACTTATATTCATTGTTGTATTACTTGATTCAAAGTCAAAATTCTTTAAGCTCTCATTTATTGTTCATAACTCCAGCTCTTGTATCTCATATCTTTACTTCTCATTTATTGCCTATCTTTTCTGTAAAGAGAGTGAGCGATACTCATTAAAACATCCCATTTATTGTATCTAATGGTGAGTCACTCTTTGTCCTTTGAGTGAGTGGAAAAATCTCATCAAAGAAGAACTCAAGATATTAGAAGAAAAACATGGGCGTGTTTTTCATAGGATCGTCTTGAAGTTGTAAAAGGTTTTGAATGCACCCATAAGCATTCTACATTAGTGAAATTCTCAAGGAGAATCTTGAGGAGTGGATGTAGGTTTGAAAGAAACTGAACCACTATAAATCTTAGTGTTTGGTTCAGTTTCTCTATCATTAATCTCTTTAATATTTGTATTACTTTATTCTTTGTTTATACTTGTTATAATTGTTTGCAATATTAAAAATTTTTAAAAATTATTATTATCTTTTTAAGACCCAATTCACCCTCCTTTGGGTTGCCTAGAACTAACAATTTGGTTGGACTGTAGTCATAAATTTATAACAAGCCCAATACGTATAAGTTTTTATAATTATATGCAAGATAAAGCTTTTACAGTTTAATAGGTTGTGTGGATGGATAAATTAAAAGAGTAGAAATATAGGAAGAGACAAAAAATACTGGGGGCACTGTGAAAACTCTTGAGCAGGGAAATATTGCTTATTTCAATGATTGGGTTGTAGATGTTAGATTTTGAAGTATTTTTTATCTCATGATTGTATACTCTACAGTTATAGTAGATTATTTTTCTCACCCATGCACGTAAGTAGGTTGTGTTGATTCACATAAATTCTTATGTAATTTTCTCTTTGGTGTATGCATGGTTGTGTTTCTGTGATACCTTATCACATTAGTAAGCTATAGAAATTAAATTCGATCTATAAAGAAACTTGTTGAGTATTACTAGTAACTTGGCTTAAATATTTTGAGCCACATTATTAGGCTCTTTATTCATGTTATTGGACAAGTAATCTAGGTGGGTCATTATAAATGTTATCAGAGCCAACTTGGTTCCCATGTAGGATTTCGCGACGATGTGGATAGAAGAGTAAAGACTCTGAAAAGGGGTAGAGGCCCCAAAGTTGTAGACTTTGTGTACGCTTATGGTCTATTCTGTGTTTTCTGATGGACTGCTATTTACATCATAAGTAGGGAAAGAATTTAGGCTACGCGACAAGGGCGTTACGTATTTAAGTATAAGATATTGTGATACCCTATCTTACATGAGTGAAAAATAAAAATTAAATTTGATATATAAAGAAATTTGTGTACTAATACTAATAACTTAGACTTAAGATTTGCAAATATGTTATTAGGCTCTTTACAACTTTTGTTTGAGTTCGAAGAATGATGATTAAATCCTAACACTTTTTCTATCGTTTCTTTATTATCACTTTCCCTATTGTTAGTTGGTTTCTATTATATTTTTTTTTTCTTTCAAAGATAAATATTAATTTTTTTATTAATTATCTGTGTTGATAAATTTTACATACCAAGCTTATTTAATATAACAAATTCTTAATAATCTTGTCATTATATTTAATGAATTTTGAAGAAGTAAGGCTATATTTGGATGGCTAGAATTCTAAGGAAGAATGAAAATGTAATTCTAATTCTCTATAATTCATTTATTCGGAATGATTAGGAATATAAAAATAATTTTTGATTACTCATTCAATCAAGAATCACATTCTCAAATTAAATAGGAATTTGATTTTCACCCTCTCACATGGTAATATTAGATTTCATGGTCAATCAATAAGAAATAAAATGTTTAAATTTAACAAATTTTTTAAAAAAAAGTTTCTTGGACAATTTTTTTGAATTAATCCAAACACTTGAATAGAATTACTCAAGATATTAAATTACTAGGTAATTGATTTCAAACAGTTACATTCTTATTCTTTCTCATGATTCCTATCATTCAAACATAGCCCAAATGAAATGGAGACCAAGAAGGGGTTGGAAAACGGAAGGAATGGGCCTCGATTACCAATTCCACTATCGCCCACCTCGGATTATGTTTTGAATGGAATATTTATTTTGGCATAATTTTAAGAATAATATATTTGTAAATTTATAAATAAGATATTTGTGTTAGTACTAGTTTTGAATATAAAATTTATATTATATTTGAAGATCATAAAACATTTTGCTATAAGTTAAGGTTTGTCTTTGATTGTTGGCATAAATTTGGAGCTTTATTTTTTAAACTTTTAGTTTTGGTAGAAACTGTGAATTGAACCGTTGTTACTAATTGATTCTAGTTCAGTTCAGTTACCTGAATGGTTTAGACATGATTTTTAAAAATTTAGAACTGCTAGTAAGTATTTTGTTCTTAATTTTTTGTAGAACCAAATCAATTCAAACTACGTTCACCCCAAAGAAGCAGGAATGGGCTTTTAAAAAAAGGTAAATTACTAACACTTTCCTCGAAATATTGATCAAATACAGTCAAACACTTGAGATATTAAATATTACATCCCGCTTTTTAAGATTCAAATTCGCATAACAAATAGCCTCCTACCATTAACTGAACGTTAGGATTTTGAAAGTATTTAATTTGTTTACATCATCTTATTATAAATTTTGATAGGGATACAAGGATTCAGATCTGGTTAAAAGAAAAAGGCTGGTTAGGTTCATGACTGGTCAATCATAGGTGGGCAGCAAGATATATATAATTTTACTTCAACTGGTCAGGACGGACGAGTGTTATATATGACGCGTCAGGTCGAGGGCCAATGCAATCATAATACGGTTATAACCGTATTACGCGGGGCATGTGTGACGTTAATCATGGAAGATCGTTATAAGGAACAGTCCACTAGTTAACAGAAATGCACGTCTCTTCATTTTTTTGGATTTTTTTCTTAACTTCATCTTTAAGTAAAAAATCTAGAAATTGACTTGTTCGTCGGAGAGGTCGCATTGGAATTCCTTCGGCATCCTTTTTAACGAGGTTTTCATATGTTACAGGGTTAGGGGTTAGTCGTAGCAATAGTACAAAAATTGCACACCATCAAATTTAATTGACAAAAATATCATTTTATTCTAGATACCCTATTTTTCTTTCCACTAAAACAGTAAACCTTTAAAATTTCCTTTGGCTCAGTTGCCATTGTCCAAATCCATAGCCACTTTCCAAACCCATAGCCACTCACTCTCTCTCTCTCTCTCTCTCTCTCTCTCTCTCTCCACTTACCCACTACTTGCTGGAAGATTTTGTCATTTCATTTTTCCAGAAAATATAGCAATGGTCGAGAAAAAGCAAAGTTCTGATCATCGGTGGAATTGGATATATCGGGAAATTCATAGAGGAAGCGAGCGGCAAGGCTGGCCACCCCACCGGCACCGCCTACTGCCTACCATCATCGTCACTGCAGTAGTGCCGACAGAACCTCCTCCTCGCTCTGCCGATCAAGCCGACAACCACCACCACCCCCTTTTTTTTCCCCCCCCCCAATTTACCAACTAAGTGTCACCATTATTGACAAAAAGAACAAGGAAAAAATGAAAAAAAAAATAGCAAATCTATTCATAAAGAGGCCGTAAATGTATTCTTAAATCCCCAAAGCTTTCAAACCGTAAAATCTCTTTCTGTTTCTATCTTCTAACATAATGTGAAAAGAAATAATTAGAATTTTGGAATTATTTTTTGGTGATGGTGGGTGATGATAAAATAATTAGACTTTTGAAATTTTTTTTTGGTGATAGTGGGTGAGAATTTTTAGTGGTTTTGGGTGATGGTGGTTAGGTGATTTTTGGGTGTTAATTTTTGGTGGTGTTGGCAAACGATGAATAAAGGAGGGAGGTAGTTTTTAATGGGTTGGGTGAGGGTATAAAAGCTATTTGGTATTTTCCATTCACCCCGTTAGTTAATAAGGGGATATATGTAATCTTAAATACCTTGCCAGGTTGATTATATTTGACTAACAACTCCAGAAAGGTATTTATATTTTACCTTAAAAAAAACTTCGATACATATATAATCGAATACTAGGACGAGATTGAGAAATTTAGGCCCACCTTATCCCGTTGCCAATCTTAGCTATTTTTAAACTAGTAATTGATTTTTATCCTTTATTTAGTACACAAATATGATTTTATTATAATTGTCATCCTTTAATTACCTTATACTATACATGTATATCACTTAATCTCTTGAATTAAAACTCGTACAAAGTACCCTTCTATACTATTTGTTTGTATCACTTTAACCCTCTTCGTTTGGGGTGTTGCTATAATTTTAATTAATAATTAAGGAGACAAAATAATACAAACAAATAGTTATGGGACCACTTTGTACCAGTTGTTAATTTAAGGGGTTAAGTGATATACGAAAATAGTGTTGGGGTGTTTCTGTCATTTTTCTTTAAATAAATAAATTTTTTATATGAATAACTATTTTTATCAAAAAAGTTCATAATACTTTGATACGTTGCAAATTTAACATGGAGAGATACATTATTAAAACATATTTAAAATTAAGACATGTCAAACAAAAGACAAATTAAACATCACGAGCTGCACATCGCCACCTTTATTTCTTAACTAATTACAATGGCATTCTAATTTCTTTTCAATTCTTACAAAAAAGACTTATTGAATGTCGAAGAAGATCTCTTAGTCTTAACTTTGTTATTATCGGTGTTAATTCATTTATGCTGATCTAGTAGGTATTTAAATCTAAAAGAGTTATTCAAGATTAATAGAAATTAAACAAATAATAAAAACAGAAAAAATCCAACGAAAAAGTAAACAAAACACAAATCATACACAAAATAAATTGAAAATAAGAGAGTGATCTCGGATGAGAAAGACCAAGAAAAATTTACTGCCACCATCCCTCTCCTGTGACCGAAATACCCTAATTTTTAGAGTATGAGAGTTCGAAATTATCAGTTGAAGAAATTGAGATAGTGAAATATTCTTATTTTTAAATCATGACCAGTTAAAAAGAAAAATACAGTCGTAGAAAAAGAAATTAAAGACATTTTAGAAAAGAAAAAATAAAATTATGTGACGTCAAAAGAAAAATACAACTTCAAAATAAGATAACTAGCGTTGGTATTTATATATGTTGCAATTAATCTCGAAATGCAAACGAAAGCACAATTATGTACATATTAAATAAAAAGTTACGAAAAAATTTATATAATTTGGCACAACCTACCTACGTACAGAAATAAAAAAAAATATTAAGAACGGTAATAAGGCAGGACGGTGTCAGAAATGAGCTCTCCTATCTCCGTTTCCTATTTGATCGGGACGGAGATGAAAAAAAATATTAGAGAAGTATTGGAGGACAGAGTAGGGACGAGAATATTTTAAAAATAGTTTTTAAGGTTTAAAATAGTAATATAATAATAAGGTTTAAAAGAGTGATATAATAATAAGAGTTGTAGATAATATAATAAATAAAAAATAATAGTTAATGAATCAATATAACTAAAAATATAAAATGCAATATTCTAGTAAACTTTTTTTATTATTTAGTCAAACTATTATACTTTTAGATTACTCTCATCGACACGAACTAAAAAAATAAAAAAAAATTGATCAAATATAAAAAAAAAATTCAAAAAAAATAAAAATAAACTAAAATAAGCAAACAAGCCAAATTTTATGTTGCTTATTTTAGTTTTTAGTGAACTTTTTTCATCTTTTGATCAAATATTTTTACTTTATGAATTTATCTCATTAAGACAATTCAAAAAAGTAAAAATATTTAATCAAAAAATGACAAAACTTCATAAAAGTAAAAAATAAACAAAATTCGTGACATTTAGCCCAAACAGGGACAATATATATGTTATGCATGTATTCATATGTAAAATAATATTTATTTTATGTAATTGGGGGTGGAGAGGGAAAACGAGACGTGGAATGCAAATACCGTTCCACCCCGTTTGCTATTCGGTGCGAAAAAAACCTATATAAATAGAAGTGGGAATGTTCGGGGGCGGGAAAAATTGTCATCATTAGAAATAATCTATTATAACTGTAGAATGTACAATCATAAGACTAAAAATACTCTAAAACTCAACACTCCCACAACTTGAGCTCTGAAAAAAATTCAATTTTCTTACTCAAGAGCCACCATGGTGCCCCCAGTATTTTTTCGCTTCTCCTACATCTCTATTTCTTGATTTATTCTTTACACAACAACTATAATTATAGAGTTATATTTATAAACAAATTCTCAAACTCTAACTCTCATATAATTATAAAATTTTAAACATATTAAATTTTTTTTAAATTCATAACTCCAACACAGGCTAAATACATATAAAATATGAATTATTTGAATTTGTAAAATACAAAACGCACAACAAATAAAAACTAAGCGTTATATAAAAAAAATTATAGTAAATGAAATGGACCAAGAGAAACTCTAATAATTGAAATAGACCACGAGTGGGCTGTGTGTCAGCATGTTCCAACAAAACCGTTTTCAGTGTCTGATCTTAGTGTCCCACGGAAGCCGTCTCCATTGGTAATAAATAAAGAAAAAGCGATTCCGTTGCCGTGTGTAGGGCCCTTTTCTTAATGATTCAAAATTTCTTTATTATTATTATTTTTTCTATATCTTTTTGAGTATATAAATTATTTATGTGAAAAATTAGCCCCGTAAAATATTATTAATGAGAAAGGTTGACGTAGCATGAGTCATAACATCAAGGGCAAAAGATTCATTCAGGTCGAAGGACTATTAATCATAGTAAAATTTTGGGTTAACCAAGCTCTGTGTTAGCCGATCTCTAAGATTTTGGCATCAACACCACCGACTTGCACAAATATTGAAGGTTTGGTGGCTGAACTTCAATAATTTGTAGGTTTGAACCTGACATTAGAGGCGTCATGTCAAGAGTTGTTGGTCAGATCTCGTACAAAGGCAAAAGTGAAAACGATCCTGAGAGAGTCAAGAGACATCACGCAATTATTAATGAGGATTCAGCTTTATAGCTAGTTTGTTGGGTGGGGAAAAGCATGGATTGGGTCGTACCTTTAGGCTCTCTAAAAAAGGAAGAAATTTTACAACACATGTATACAAAACACAATTTATAGAGCTAAAACTCTGCTAATTTGTAAATTTATTTTCAAATTTAGTTCTAGTTTGATCATTGGAGAGTTTTCCGGTTGAGCAACCAGCGAGACATCTCTAACCCTATCTTAGTACAGTGATAAGTGAACGTTTCTCACCCAATAAGCGACTAACGAGAACATGATGTTGGAATCTGTGAATTTCATTGGCCATGGAAATCCAGATTTCAATAGCAGATTCAATTACAATTGGATTGGCCAT